>JAPMOR010001612.1:358230-387392 GCA_026543865.1 Argiope aurantia
TACATTATTAATTGTTTATACATTATACATTATTAATTGTTTATACATTATACATTATTAATTGTTTATACAATTTATACATTATTAATTGTTCTTCATCAAATTATATATAAACGTGTATAAATTATATATAAATATGATTTGATGAAATAATAACATTATAAAAAATCCATTTCATTTTGTATTCTAGAATACCTTTTCCTTTCAGTTTGGAATGTCTAATTTAAAGATTTAAAATAATGTATTTTTTGAAAAAATATTTCTTACGTTGAATTAATTAATTCGTAAAATCTATTATAAAGAAGAGAAAAAGTTACACCCTTCTGCGACCCAAGCTGACCGAGTTATGAATCTTTGAATTTCGCTGCTTTAGATGATTTTAGATTATTTTATTTACCATCTGTAAGAAGACTCGCAAAATAAAGATAGAGATCGCTATCGTTAAAACAATGCCATTCAAAACTTCATAACTCAGATACAGCACATTTTTACACATAATTTTTGGAATATCAGGAATTGTATGGAAATGAAATTAATCTTATTAAAAAGATAATATTTGGAGTTTTATAATAACGCTGCAGAAATTTTTGCAATAAAATATATATTGCAAAAGATGAACATCAATTTCCATTGACAAGTTATAGTGATTACCCATCTGATGAAAGCCTCTTTTCGTACCTGATTAAATTTTATATATAACGTCAATTTCTATTATCTTGATTTGTAGTTTTTGGTGACATAGCGAGCCCCCCGCCCCACCTGCAGCATTTCTAATAACATTTTGCAACTAGTTGAAAAAACGTTCAATGAAGAAGTTTGAGATATTTGTACAGAACTTTGTTAGCATTTGATTGTTGCCATTCGATCAAAATTATGATAAAGGGTTTATGTATATTAATTATATATCATTTAATGCTTTTGTGTTATAAGTTTCAATGTTATATAATAAATACTTTGTTTCAGGTGATTCGCGGACATGTCATACCCAGAACCATTCTATTCACTCGGCTGGTTAGTTTCGACAGTTACCCCAGCGAAGCGTACGGCGACGACATAAAAGTCGAGCTAACCATCATAAATGAATCGAATGCTATGGGCAATTCTTACAGTCGTAAGTGTTTCTTCTTCCTACCATTTCAAATTTATCTAAATGTGAATGGAAATAATCTAACAATAATACATAGTTTTTATTTTAACATTTATGATATTTTTTATGAAATTATTTTTTGCATTTGGTACAGGATCACACTTATAAGCTGCGTTACCTTAACGTTGTAAATTGAAGACGCAGATTTTTTTTTTACGAGCATTTAATTTTCAAATGAAAGAGTCAAAGCAGCTCTTATTGTGATCATCAATTGAACCATCATGTCAACATGAATAGACTTCTTTTTTTATAAGCATCTCTTGTGCAAAATTTATTATTCTACATAAAAATGTTTTATATGTATTGAAAGAAAATTAATAGTAATTTTCACACTTTTTATTTTACCAATTTTATGTTTGAGAAATTGGAATTTGAGACTCATTTTCCCACTAATATTCGATAGAATAGTAGACTAGTTTCCTACCATTCTAGTATTCTAGAGCTTTGTAAATTTGTGTATTCTGCATAAAAACTCTCTACTAATTCACTACTTACTTAAAAATTTAATTGTAAGTTAATTTATTTATTAAATTTATTTAATTAGTCTTCATAGTTGCTTCTATTCGTGCGTTGCCATGTATTAATGAATTTAAGAAGAAAAAAAAATTAGTCCAAAATTCCCACGATATTTTTTAAAGTTAAAAATGGGAGATTGAAAAAAGTAAGTAGTTAAATAAATCAAATTGCACTTTTCAGCATTTTGATAAAGTTCTTTTTCATTAAAGTTTTTTTCTTTATTTATTTGGTTCATTTTTTATTTTTCAGTCTATGCTCAGAGCAACACTATTCATAGCGACTACCGACACAAGAAGGGTGTAGTGATGGCAAAAATTCTGAAACCAAACATTCCCGTGAAGAACGGCGTGGTGCACCTTATCGAAAGCCCACTCATGATCATCGACATTACGGTCTGGAAGTTCCTGCAGAACGAGAAAGATGGAAGACTGTCGTACGTGGTGTTTGCTTCTTTTTTATACATTTATTAATGTTTTTAATTTTTTCCAAAATACACAAAAAGCTGAAGATGTTGCCTTGTAATGCATAAAACTTTAGAATATACATGACATCCGGTTTTTTTTTTTTTTTTTTTTTTTCTCTTATTTTTATTACAGAAAAATTTTTAAAAAAAAAAAAATTGAATTTGGGATTTTGACAAATCTCCAAAATGTGACATAGAACTACAATTGCAATCACAAAATCGCAAACCAAATTTTATATATTTACTTAAGTCACTGCGTTTTTTAATTATTGTCTTTACATTTGTGAAAGTTCATATTGACTGATAGTCAAACCCCTTGGAGGATTTGTTTCCAAATTCATATCGAGTAGCGTTTTTAAATGCAAGCTGTGTACTAAATTTTATTTAATTAACTCTTTATGTTTTTTTAATTATCATGTTGACTTGGACTTCCTTTTAATTTTTTCCGTTTAAATTTTGATGGAAATCTGTAAATTTGGTGTTGAGACCACATATCGACTTGTTCACAAACAAGGAGGCATAGTTCCAAGAAACGTGTTTTTTGGACTCTTGAATGTTTGTAAGTGGAGATCCCATGTTCGTCAATCCCATGTTCGAATCTTTTGACGATTACAATACTTTTTCCTTGTTTACTTCGTATGCGAGAAAGTAAAAAGGAATGAGAGTTGTTGCATGTAATTTAAAACGTATAGTCATACATCTGACCTCCGATCCACCATGAAGGTACACGGGAAAATTACTAGTTGACCGGACCACCGCAACAACAACACTGGCGAGAACTGTGGGCCAGCCCCGGCCACGGTACAACACTCCCCGAAGGAAGTACGTCCCGTCATCCATAGGAGGAGCCGGATCCCCCACCTATTTGTGTACTCACCAGGGTGGCGAGATCTAACCACCATGCCGGAAGCATATCATCCTCATTTCGAGGTGCCTCCCGGGGATTATTTAAAACGTATAAGAAAAACTTTACATTGCAGAATTCAAAATAACAAAATAGAAATCCTATGCGAATCAAATGAAAATAAATTTAAATTTGGGCCCACAAATCTCCGCATAGTCTGCTCAAACGATTAAATGCAGTTCCACGTCCTCTGCACAACATTAAACGTTCGAGAACGTCGCAATTTACGATTCTGACATTCGCCCTTTTCTTGAATAAAGAGGCGGTAAAGATCCTGGCAGAATGACACCAAAAATACAAACGGTGCTCGCCCGTTGTCATAACTTCTGACAGAACATTCCGATTCCCCCATGCGATCGAAAAGAACAAAAGATATTAATTCCACAGAGCCACAGAAAAGAATTTCATTCCCCTCAACCCTCCTCCCTCCACCACCACCCCAAAGATTCCGACTGAAAAGGCTTTGAACAGAACATATTCATCGTCGTCAGCAAATGAATCCTTTCTTCGGGAACGATTTTAGCTTCGCTCCGAATGGCAACATATTAGAATAAAATTCTCGCTCTGGCGAACAGGGGATTCGCCTTTCCGCTGCCTTCTATCAAATGCTTATTTTCCAGAAAACATGACGCGGCAACTCTTTCTAAACGGTTAATTAGTCTCATCTGGTGAATGCACCCACACATAAGCAGTCTTTTAAAACCGGTTAAGTAGCAAGACTTTTATACTCATATATGGTATCGGCTTAATGATTAAGCGATAAAGAGGACTTAGATATTTGAGTATTTTGTTAACATGATGAAGTTTATAGTGTGGAATATTTTTAAATTGCGTCATGCAAAATATTTGATGCAAAAAATATCATTCAAAATGTTCTATACGATAAGTCATTAGATTTGAAGTTAACAAATTTAATTATCTCAAATGCATTTACTCCAGATGCAGTTGAATTTAGTTAATCCATGCAGTTACTTTTTTAGTAGCAAGTACTCATTAAGAATATTTTTTTAATTTTAATATGATTTGTAATTAAAAATTTGTCAGAAAATTTTTTTGATTGCCCTGAAAGAATTTAGAGGATAGTACTGAGCAAAAAAATCAATTTTAGACCACTTTAAAAAATTTAAAAATAAGTTTTAATTAATAAAATTATTTTTGGTTAATTTTAATAATTTTTTTAAATAAGATTTAAGTTATAAACATTGAATTCTTGGTGAGTTATAATAAATTTTTAAAAAACGAGATTTAATTGATAAAAATATTTTTGGTTAATTTTAATAAATTTTTGAAAACTATTTTTAAATATATTTTAATTTATTGCAAAAATTATTTTCATTGTTTTATAACTAAAACTATATACAATTGCGATGAGCTGAAACAATATTAAATATTTTTTTTCACTGAATGTTAATGTTATCCAATAATTAAAATCAAATTTTAGTTATTGTAAATTGGAGTAATTGTAATTGGTAGAATTGGAATTGGAATAATTGTAATTATTGTAAATTGCAGAATTGGAATTGGAATAATTCGAATTATTATAAATTGCAGAATTGGAATTGGAATAATTCGAATATTGGAATATTGCAAATTGCGGAATTGTAACTGGAATTGGAGTAATTGTAATTATTGCAAATTGTAGAAATGTAATTGGAAATGGAGTAATTGTAATTATTATAAATTGAAGTAATTGTATTTTGTAAAAAAATTATGAAATAAAGATAAATGAATTAACACTGAAACATTCTCATGCTACTATATTTTGGTTTATATATTCACATCTCCTTAAAAAAATTTCAATAATAACATTTCTGATTTCTTACTCACTTTAGAAATAGAATAACTATCTTTATAGTATGATGTTAGCGTTAAATGTATTTGACTTGATCGTTTATAAACAGTAATTTTTTACTATTTGTAATATAAATTTTTTACAGGAGCTCACAGTAACATTATGGTAGTTAGAGAAAAATATGGAATAATGACAAGATTTTTAATATTAAATAGATGATATAATAAAAACGAAAATTGAGTTGATTTATTGAACCAAAAAACCCACTGAAATATTTGCTTCATTGACGCAATCTTGATAATAATCGAATGCAAAAATGCTTTTTCTATCTGTTGGCCTAAAAAAAAGTTAAGAACAGGTCTACTCTATAATCAAAAGTTTGCAATATTATATTCCGGGCTTTATTTTTAATCATTTTTTTAATCAAGCGAAGACATTATAACCCCTCTGTATTTCGTTAGTGGTTCAAATTGTTTTTGAGCGAGAACACGTTCCAAAGCAATGGAAGAAAAATTTGAATCCTTTATAACTAAAATTATATTTAAAATTTAAGCAGTGATAGCCTGTTGGTAAGATATCGGATTCTGAGCCGATGGGTTTTAGCTTGAGACTCGATTCGACCAAAGAACCGTCGTGTAAATGGGTCTGGTACACATTAAATAACGTCGAAGCCAAACGTCCTCCCACTGGTGTGGGGTGGAAGTTTAGAGAGGTGGGTTTCGGCTCAGATCTGACCGCGTTTCAAAATTACGAGATCAAAATTACGCGTTTCAAAATTACCCAAAGTAACCCTAGAGTTGCTTTGAACGAGACGTTAATATAACTAAACATATTTTAAATTAATAAAATCTCCTACTTAAAGAGCGTATCTTACCTAAGAAGTAGCTACATGCCAAAATTAGTCACTCCTGATTCAGGTATCACATAGAGAATTTCAAACAATTTTTTTCATCATGAATGTCATATTACGTTCCAATTTACAGATACACTCATGTCCATAAATTAAGGATAATGCAAGTTCAGGAAAAGCAAGAGTCAGAAACAAAACATATGCGACTTATTTGTAAAGCCTATTTACTAAACAAAAAGTAAAGAGCAAAAAAGATGTTATATATTTGATATCTTTAATAAAAATTGCAATTTTATAAAAAAAAACTGTTTACAAAAATCAATATTACATGGTTGGTATGATGGTTAATACATAGTATGTCTCCCAGACGATGCAATATAGTCCGTACAACGCCTAGGCATGCTGAGTATCAAATTATCGATCTGATCTTGAGGAATATTATATCACTCATCAAGCAATGCTCTCTGAAGTTCCGGTAGACATGTAGGAAGTGGTTGACGGGCTGCAACTCGTGTCGGCCAAGTATATCCTACACATGCTCTACTGGATTCAAGTCCGGTGAGAATGATAGCCAGTCCATACGGGTGATATCCTCAGATCGAAGGCATTCGTTTACAATGTTTGCACGGTGAGGACGGGCGTTGTCATCCATAAATGCGAATTCTGCGCCCATGGTGCCCCGAAACAAACGTGCATGTTGTTCCGGAATGACGCCCGATAGATTTGGCTTGTCATGGTTCCAATTTGAACATGCAGGTCAGTTCTGGAACCCAGAATAATTTATCCTCAAACGAGCAATCCTGCATCACCGTAACGGTGTCGTTCAATGATGTTCTCTTGGTGGTAACGGGTACCTGGCGCTCTCCACATGAAAGTCCGGCGAGAATCAGACTGCAAGCTAAACCTGAACTCGTCGGGAAACATCACACAAGTCCACTGTTGCGGTGTCCACAATGCATGCTCTCTACTCCAGGCTAATCGCAGGCTTCAGTGAGTTGCAGTAAGTGGAACACATCTGACAGGCCTATCAGCATATAGATCAATCTGCCCTAAGCGTCTGTACACAGTCTACCTTGAAACTATCTTACCAGTGGCTGAAGAGAACTGACGAGACAGGTCTGATGCTGTGTTCCGTCTGTTTCTTTGGGCAGTAACTGTCAAATACCGGTCCTCATTCGGCGTTGTAACTCGGGGGCAACCTGTGTTGTAACGTCTACTCATATTACCATCATCCTGGAATCATTGCCAAAGCCTGGAGATGACACTCTGGGTGATTCCAAGTTCCTCGGATACTTACATTCCTACATTCCAGACGTCCGATAATTCTACCACTTAAAAAATCATCCAAATGCGTCTTTTGTGTCATAACTAAGCGGTTATTGCACTGTAAGGCTTATAAGCACTTGCGAACAATTTTACTTCTTTGCCCGTATTCCTTATACATTACTCTCTTACACTCTCGTCATTGTGACGTACTATCGGTGTCATCTGGTGGCTTCCTGCAATTTGCATATGATTTTTGAAGATGCGTGTAGTCATTTTGCGGGTGATATATGTATTTTAGAGTTCGATTTTCGCATGACTCTGAATTATCCTTGATTTATGGACATGAGTGTAATTTATCAGTCTGTAAACATTACGTTAAAATAATATTTTTATCCCCCATTCTTTGTGGAATTTTCCGTGAGAAATGAACCAAAAAATATCATCTTCAAGTATATAATGAGAGTAATTACGCACACTGGCCTCACTTTAAAAGTATTAAATAAATATAGAAATATATTCTCGTCTTCCCCGATGACTGATACCAGAAATGTAGAGACTCCCTTTACTATCCCAACATTACGCTGTTGATCAACATCTTCATCGAATAAATTCTTTTATCCACAACAGTTTTAACTTAGCTATACAGAACAGCAAATCTACCATTTTCACGAAGATTTGAACCTCAACCGAACAGACAATTCGCCTTTCCTCCGCCGCGTATCAAACGCTTACTTTCCAGAAAACACGTTTCGGCAACCTTCCTAAACGGCTAATTACTTCCTCCGAAGTGGGGTGCATCTGCATAAATGCAGAGAGTTTTAAAACGAATTAAGTACCTCAATTTCTGGAGTCAAATCGAATAAGCAACTAGTTAAGAGGCTCGAAAAGAATTTTTCCCGAGGTCCTTGAGGCACTGTTAAGAGCAGTTTTCGTTTGAATGCAGGAAAAGATTTGGTTGTGAGAAAATAGAGTAATTTCATTTGGGGGGGGGGTGGAATTGATTGCCTGAAAAGTGGCTCGCAGTCTTTCTTCGGGCGCCCTCGAGTAAACTATTTCTCTCGTTAGCCAGTTATTTTCTAAATACTAATGGACATTTGCATATTACGCTTTTAAAGTTCAAAAGATAATTCGCCAGATCCGAAAGGGATTGCTGCGAAGGACTCTCTTTTTGAAATTAAAGGACCAATTAGGTGAATAATTTAGGGTGCTATTAGGTTGATTAATTTGCCTTTGTCTGATTTCATTTAATCGCCTGGTCCTCTCTTTAGCAGCCCCACAGTTGTACTCTAAATTTAGAGTACAGTCTTCCAATTTTTTTATTGGATATATACAAAATTGTAAAAAAGACTCGTTACTAAAATAAGGTGCTTATACATGTAGCTGCACACAAAATCATTTACTCTTCAAGTCTTGTTGTATTATTTTTTAATTGACATGAAAACTGCAAAATAATTTAATGATATTTACTTTTATTTAATCACTTTTATTTTGCAATGCTTTCGTTGGTTTTGAAGAAGAATTTAATCATGTTTAAAATGCAAGCATAAAACAATTGTTCCAATTAAGACAATTTTTCTTGTGCTTTGACATATGTGGGTGGTGCTTTGGCATACTATTTGGCGGTAGCCGAGGATAATGCCTCGGCTTCAGTATCGCAGGGCTCCAGCTTCGAGACTCGCTCCCACCGAAAAATCGTCTTGTAAGCGGGTGTGTGCACGCTAAATCCGTCAAGACCGAATGTCTTTCCCGCTGTTGCAATGCGAAAGTTTGGATAGGGGAGACACCAGCTCAGATGTCGCCCTCGTCATCTAACATCAGTTCAAAATTTTGAAGCCCGTCCCACTATAACCCAAATGTCACTTTAAAACGAGCCATTAATAAACTCAACATTTGTATGTAAAATTTGCAATACTAACGTAGAAAACATTATGGAGGAAATTAGCTTTAACATAATAAACACCTAGTCTATTTTGGCATCCTTTCAGTCTAACCTTTTATATCTGATTTCTTTGATATGCTAACAACCTAAACTCTATGTTAAATTATGATAAAAAGAAATATGCATTATTTTGTAATTCCCAGGTTAGAATTTATTAAGAGAATATAATTTTTAAATGTATATAGTCTATTAACAATAGCTAACACAGCATGAATGATAATTATATCGTCACTCAACAAGTACTGATGTGACCTGAATGAAAAGTACAATGTCAGTCAGTGGTGACTGATATGGTCCGAACAGAAAAGAATTTTTCAAACGCCAGTGATATTTAATGTGTTAAAAATCATTTGGTTTAATTGGTATTCTAATTTTAATTAAAAGCAAATAATAAAACGATTTTATATATTTGAATATTTTATAGAAACATGATTTTGGTTTCCTATGTGCTGACAGTCTTTTGCTGAGCATTTCTCATGTATTAACTAAGTATCTCTAAATTCAATCTCTAAGTATCTAAACACTTCAATAATTATTAATGTTATAGAACTATTTAATTAACATTCACAACAAAAACTTATCATTGATATTCAATATTGAATCAGAGCTTGTTAATATTACAGGATGCAACTACCTTATTATAAAAGTTATAGCCTGTAAAAGTCTTAAGCTAATTGGCAAACTTTCCCGATGCATTTATTAATTAAAAAATTTCTTTATTTTTCCCACAAAGAGTTTCTCTAAGACTTCTAAAATTAATCCTTACATACAGAGCTAATATTTCTTAATCATAATACCCCGCTAATCTGAATATTCTAATTTATCCCCGACGAAAATTGTCTTCGGAATCGATGGGCAATGCATTTCCTTATTAAGAATTTTCGAACTGAAGCTTAGCATGGAAAAAAGTTTTCCAATCTAACGCTCCACGAAGATTCTACCATGTTCTTCCCAAGGAACATTTCTAATTTTAATAAATTCCTTAAACATATAGCCATCTCCCTCTATCCCTCTGGGTGTGGGTGCTTAATTCCAGTCATTAAGCCAGCCTTTCATTCTGTTTTACAGGGAATTCTTGGACTTGGTGAACTACGCCCCGGACTTCAAGGAGATTCTGATGAGTTCGCAAGAAAAAACTTTGTTTGCTCCGTCTAATGAAGCTATTCGTCAATTGCCTGCGGAAGCGGTGGCAACCATCAAAACCAACATCACTGCCATTACGAACGTGAGTGTCATCGATTGATTATTGAATTTATTCGGTCAGGGCAAAACAAATACAAAAACCAAATACAAGAAGGAACGGGGATGGAAAACTTGCATTGATTTATCTGTACCGAAAGGGGTAGAAATTGTTTTTCTTCCGCTTTCGCGAAGGACCGTTTGTCATTTGGGGAGAGCGTGGAAATGGAAATTTATGTGCATAGTAGCGAAAAAGAGTGTGTTTCGGCGGTATCCATATTTCATGGAATCGTTATCGCATTTATCGATGTCGTATCGATACGGGTTTCTGGTGGTAAACTGGGTGTTTCATCATACGGGGGCTTTATTCTAACGAGTTCTCCTCTCTGGAAGGGCTATTAGTTTAGGGATTGAGATAAGATGGTGGAAAGATTGCGAGAGGAATATTAATTCCTTCTTGAACCTGAATGATGAATCTTTGTTTTTTGGAACTGTCACGGAAGTAGTAAATAACAGAAAGCGGTAACCGCTTTGGTTAACGAAGAATTATGGCGTGGTTTCTTTTCCTTACTCCTCACTTCCTGCGCAAGTGTGTAGACACAATGCTTGCACTGAATTTTGCTTTGCATTGCTACATTTAATCTTGTACTCAATCGAATTGTTTTTCTGTCACGTAAGAGCAGCCTTCTGTTATTCTGTCATGGTTTGCTGCTGCTTAACTTTTTCTGTTTTATCAAACTACTTTTGTAATCACTGGTTATCTTCATACAACATTAAAAGCACCTTTCACGACTTAATTTTCATCAGCTTTTTTAACAAATTTTTATGCTAATCATTTTTATTTAATATTATTATTACTGAAGTCGTTTTCACTTAATACGATTATTACTATATTCGTTTTCATTTAATACTATTACTACTATATTCGTTTTTATTTAATACTAGTATTACTATATTCGTTTTCATTTAATACTATTCCTACTATATTCGTTTTCATTTAATACTATTACTACTATATTTTTTAATACTATTATTACAATATTGGTTTTCATTTAATACTGTTGCTACTATATTCGTTTTCACTTAATACTATTACTACTATATTCGTTTTCATTTAATACTATTACTACTATATTCGTTTTCATTTAATACTATTATTACCATAAGCGTTTTTATTTAATATTATTTTGCTTAGCTGGATTTTATATGGCCACATAGTATCAATTTGTTATATTTTGCATGCTCTTTAAATAAAAGAGCATAAAAAATATAATTTAACTAAAAATTCCTCCCACCACCATTCTACTTTAATAGCAAGCATGCAATAGATTGACTCGTGTCCTTTTTTTCCCATAATAAGCTGGGAAATGAAGCCAGCTATCATTAGCTGGGAAAAGAGACAACAAAAATAGCTTATGATTTACGAAGTATCGAGTGGCTTAAAGTTCATTCGCATCTCCATATCAAAATCTGGAAATATAATTTATAATTTTCCGGAAATATAAAATGTATTGGACTTAATTTAAATGGTTTGGGCTTTTTAGGAATTATTTAAACAATATGACATTTTTGAGAAGGACTGTTTAAAATAATTTGCAAATTTCAATATGATTGGCCATGTGTATGGCTTCTATTAAGTAATACTATTTAACAACGCAATATTTGTTATTTGTATTTCATATTTTGATTTTGACACAGTAGAAAAGTTCAATAGATCTGATCAAAAATCAGATGTTAATATTCTACTCTTTTTTCAAAAAAAGAAATAAAGAAAAAACTGTTATATATATATATATACACTGGTGTGCAACACTTAAGCAACAGGTATGTTTTTTGCCATAACTTCACGAGAAATCATCTGAGAGACATGAAATTCAGAAATGAGATACAGCATTTTGTTCTGAAAGAATGACGAAAGCATAGTTGCGCAGAAATGAATACAATGCATACAGTATGGAATCAAACAAAAAAAGGCTTTATTGAACTCATAGTATCGTTACACATGATTGTCTGTCCAAGAGGAAGAATAGCAGGCAGATGTTCCTTAGTATGGGATATGCCCTCCCCTTACTGCAATGGTTGCTTCGCACCATCTCCCCATACTCAGCACCAGATTGTCCAACAGTTCTTGAGGTAAGAGTGCCCATTCCTCAATCAGCATCTGTTTAAGTTGTCGGGTGTTCCCAGGAGGTGGTAATCGTGCCGCAAGGCGTCTCCCCAAAGCATCCCACACTTATTCTATCGGATTTAAATCCAGGGGAGCACGCCGGCCAATCCATTCGAGTGATATCTTCACTTTCCAGGAGCTCCTCAACAGCTTGAGTCCTGTGTGGCCGTGCATTGTCATCCATAAAAACGAAGTCTGATCCAATGGCACCTAGGAACAGACGCACACGGGGAAGGATCTTCTCCTGACAATAGCGATCTCCAGTAACAGAACCTCTGTCGAAAACGTGGAGCTCAGTCCGCCCGTTCATCATAATGCCTCCCCAGACGACAACTCCAGGACCACCGAAACGGTCTCTTTCCGTGATGTTACAAGCGATTCCCAACGCCAGTTGATTTGGAGAGAGGTTGGGACACGTTTTCATCCCATCCTCTTGGACAGACAATCATGTGTAATCATACTTTTGTCATTCTTTCAGAACAAAATGCTGTATCTCATTTCTGAATTTCATGTCTCTCAGATGATTTCTCGTGAAGTTATGACAAAAAACATACCTGTTGCTTAAGTTTTACACACACACACACACACACACACACATATATATATATATATATATATATATATATATATATAACTTTTATTTTATAGTTCGTTGAGTCAAAGATCAAGTCAGGATGCCAAGTGACATAATAATTGTTTATGGATTTAATTAATATTCTAGAACTGATATGTGTTCTTCAAAAATATTGCTAAATGCCATTGTAAAGTTTAATGAAAACTATATACTGATATATTGAAAAGATTGAGCTCTAGGAGAGAAAATAGCATGATTAATTTGTACATGTATGTGGAATCATGAACGAATTAAAAAAATTGTGGTGCGAATAGAACGCCTACTTTTCGTGAGCATAGGTAATAAGGCATCATTCAAAATTTTATCCAAGTCATTGATATGATCAGTTCTTTAGTCCCAAAACAGCATAACTTTGATTTCTAACTTCACAAAGATTTCATGGATCAATTCTATTTCATGCAATAGCCAATAATTCCTGCATAATTTTTTTCTAAATCTGAATTAATTGCAAATAATTCGTTTCATTCAAGATGTAACTTAATATACTTTAAAACCAAAATTTGGTTTGGGGGACAGGGAAAACCACAATAGCCGAAAAAATCCAAAACAAGATTATATTGTTACGAATTAGTAATATTGCTTCCTTGCGTAATAACTTAGTAAGGAAGATATGTTAAAAGAGTTTTACAGTTATGGTACTACTGAATTGAGGGGGAAATAGTAACATTCCCAGTCCAATGGAAAATTTTGTAACAATTTGGCGTCTTGATAGTGAATTTGACGACAAAAATGAAGTATCCTGCATATTTGAGAATTTCGATGGGAGCTCTATTGGAATTCGAGTACCAGCGTTTGTTCTGGAACATTTATTGCTCTTTCATGTAGGTTATAAAAACACAAGAAACTGAGTCAATCAGTTCATTAGTCGAGTTGAGCTCAAGCGAATAGTTGACCGAAAACTCCGGAAAGTTTGTCCTTGAGCATTGTTTAGTTGCAATTATTTAATACCAATTTTCAGTTTCGGCACTATGAGTACTCTACTTTGCACTTTTCGTCTCTATATTTTTGTAACATAAAGAGTTTCAATTTGTTATTGAACCTGTGCACCGTAATCCACTGGATTTCGAATTTTCCATAACAATATTATGATAAATTTCCAAATGCAACTACCAGTTGTCTAGATTGAGTTTAAAAAATGCTATTTCATGTCATCCTCAGCGAATTGTCTTCTTTATTTTGATTTTCTTTCTTTGACTTTTAAAATATTGCAGATAATTAAATCATTTATGTTGCATTATTTTTTTTATCTTTACATTGATGAACAATATTTAAAAGATTATTACAATTTTTCCTTAAAAAACACTTATAATCTGAAAATCTGTCTGGCAGGCCGTCCTGTATTACTTTAAATCGTGCATATCTGAGTTTTGTAGCTTGTAGGATAGCCAATTAACATTACAAATATATATTATAAGTAGGAAAAGTTTATAAAATCGGATTTTTTATTCCTTTAGTACTTCTTAAAAAATAAAAATATACTGATGGAAATTGTTCCACTGTGGAAGTATTAAAAATTCTGTTTATCTGAGGTTCTTTTTTATTATTTTTTTCAGAGTGGAAAATGATTTTGATTATAGTTCAAAAGCAAATAAATTTAAAATTCTTCTTTTATGTCATTTTTTTAATTATAGTTAATAAAAATGAACAATAACTTTCAAATAAAAAAAATTCCAGAGAATTTAAATTAATAATTCATAAGAAAAAATCTCTCTACCGATTTTGCTAATTATTCAAAATGCTTCAATACTTTGAATTCTTCTTCCCAAAGAACGGAAATAATAAACACCGAAACGTAATTGTAAACGTTTAATCATTTTTTTTTAATGAGTAGATTATTGTTAGCATTCGCATGATAATATGGCTGTTTTATATTTATCAATGGAATTAAAATTTCCTATTGGGAAATTTAAATACCGAGATCTTGTCTGGTTTCTTAAATTTTCCATGCTCTTTAAATTCCACCTGCATTAAAAGGGAAATAATTATTCTAGACTTTATTACTTCAAATACGAATTTGGTTATTCAGTAAATAAATGAGTTTTATTTCTTTTTCTGTTTAACCATATTTCAGAAAAGAGTTTCAAATATGAACTTTACTATATTTTAGTACTAGCCGCCTTTGGCGACCAGCCGGTTCGCCAGTATTACCACTCACTACATTTTTCAATTAAATATTTTAAGTAACTAATCTCTTAATAGATTCTCAAACAAAACATTTTGAATTTTTAAATTTTGATAGTCATACCAAACTTATACTGTTGTTTAGATTGTTTCTTTCAATTTACTATATATATTTTGCTAATTTGTTGCCATTTCCGGTAAAACTTCAAATTTAATTTAAAGTGGAAATGATGAAATTGCAATTAATATAAAGATATTTTTAAATAAAACCAAGCGTTTTATTTTATTTATCATCTTTATTGTTATTTATTTATTATTATTATTACTGAATATGAGTATTGCAAACAGAATCGCTCGGTATTTAAGTCTTATGTGAACTACAAAATATTTTTCATAATTTATGTAATATCTCAAAGAATAATTCAACAAAAATTTCTCAGATTCAGCATAAAATTCAGTTTTTAGTTTTGCTTTGAAAAGGATTGAAATGAAATCAAGAATAATATTTTGTTCCGGCCTATAAATATATTTCAAAAATTATGAAGTCTAAATTTAATGCAGTAAGGTATCATATTCTGAGAAATATTCTGGACACACCAAATTTTAAATAAATGAATGAATGTTTCTATTTTCCACGATCAACTAATACTTATTTATGAAGTTTTGAATGTTAAAAATTTATAAAAACTCGACATTTTCATAATCTTAGTCCAATTAATCTTGAGAAACCTGCGCGCTGATTGGCGTATTTTCTTTGAAACGATCGATGGAAAATCTAAAATTATCCTTTTTTTATTGAATATTGATATTCAAATTTTCATAAATCAGTCAGTTTAAGTGATTGATTAAGTTGATTGGAAATTAACTCTTTTTAGTTAAAACATTAGTGTTTCAAGAACATTTTGTTATTCGTAATTTCCACAGCAGAAGCTTAATGTAAAATCAAAAATTCGTTATTTATTAGAGCATTTATTAAATCAAGTTACATAAAACATAATCATTTTCCATTTAGACCATTTTAGCAGATCTGTGACGTACTAAAGGTTTTCAAATCAGCTGTGTGGCCCTGATTTGAATGGATATCCTGTTCATATTGAACAAAACTTACCTTAAAATATAACTGATTTATTGGATTAATAATATAGAGAGTGTAAAAGATCATAAAATAATTTTTCTTGAATTTATTTTTGAAAAAAAAAATAATATTTCATATATGTTTCCTTTCCTACAGACACGTGCCGAAAATTATATTTTTGCAGATTTTATTTCTAAAAAGATTTAATTTATTTTTAGTTGGAGCTTTAATCAATGTGATGGCAACATTTTGAAAAAAGCTAATTTTTTCCCATGAATACGAAACGTGCTCGAGCAGCTTAAATTTTATTTTTATTTTGTACGAAACAAAATTGTTAAAAAATATATTTAAAATATTTATTTAAAAATTCATTAAAAATAGAAATTTAATTTTAAGGTTAAAACATTGGTATCATATAAAAGATAAATTTTTGATCTTTAACTTCATGTAAAAATCTTTTTGTGCGGTAATATTTTCGGAAGTTGTAGCAGAAACACGTCAAAATTTCGCTTAATTTATAAATAAATAAAATTCTAATTAAAAATTCGAAAAAATAACCCCCAGGTGCACATTCCCGGCCTCCAAGGTATACATGTGCCATATTTGGTAGCTGTAGGTTGAATGGTCTGGCCTGTAGAGCGCCAACACACACACACACACATTGAGCTTTATTATAAGTACTAGCCGCCTTTGGCGACCAGCCGGTTCGCCAGTATTACCGCTCGCTACAATTTTCAATTAAATATTTTAAGTAACTGGTCTCTTAAAGGATTCTCAAACAAAACATTTTTAATCTTCAAATTTTGATAGTCATACCAAACTTATACTGTTTAGATCGTTTTGTTCAATTTACTATATATATATTGCTAATTTGTTGTCATTTCCGGCAAAACTTCAACTTTAATTTAAAATGTAAATGATGAAATTGCAATTAATATTAAGATATTTTTTAATAAAACCAAGCGTTTTATTTTATTTATCATCTTTATTGTTATTTATTAATTATTATTATTATTGAATGTGAGTATTGCAAACAGAATCGCTCGGTATTTAAGTCTTATGTTAACTACAAAATATTTTTCATAATTTATGTAATATTTCAAACAATAATTCAACAAAAATTTCTCAGATTCAGCATAAAATTCAGTTTTTAGTTTTGCTTTCAAAAGGATTGAAATGAAATCAATAATAATATTTTGTTCCTGCCTATAAATATATTTCAAAAATTATGAAGTCTAAATTTAATGCAGTAAGGTATCATATTCTGAGAAATATTATGGATACACCAAATTTTAAATAAATGAATGAATGTCTCTATTTTCCACGATCAACTAAGATTTATTTATGAAATTTTAAATGTTAAAAATTTAGGAAAAACTCAACATTTTCATAATCTCAGGACAATTTATATTGAGAAACCTGCGCGCTGATAGGCGTATTTTCTTTGAAGCGATCGATGGAAAATCTAAAATTATCCTTTTTTTATTAAATAGTGATATTCAAATTTTCATAAATCAGTCAGTTTAAGTGATTGGAAATTAACTCTTAAAAGTCAGTGATTTAGTTGATTGGAAATTAACTCTATGACCACCATAAAATATGTGTTTTCTCTTGTGGTGTATGCATTCTCCTTAATATCCGCTCGAATTAAACATCACATACAAAAGTACTACATAGAACAACCACATCAAAAGTAAACATAACATTTCAATAATTGCCAAAAACAAAAGAGAGAAAAATGCAATGAATAAGCAGACGATATTTAGAAAAGCACATATATTTAGACTGGAAAATGAAATTATCTGAAATTAACCACACGCGCAGACGATATTTACAAAAGTAAAAATATTCAAACCTGAAAAGGAAAATATATGAGTTATTCCATCAATAAATGCCATAAGTTTGTTTATATCTTCATTATTTTATGAGTTATTAAACATCAAAATGGGTTCGTGACTAAATAAACACCCTGTATAGAGAGTTTAAACGATCATAAAATAATTTTTCTTGAATTTATTTTTTAGAAAAAATAATATTTCATATTTGTTTCATTTCCTACAAACACGTGCCGAAAATTATATTTTTGCAGATTTCATTTGCAAAAAGATTTAATTTATTTTTAATTGGAGCTTTAATCAATGTGATGGCAACACTTTGAAAAAGGCTAATTTTTTCCCATGAATGCGAAACGTGCTTAATTTTAATTTTTATTTTTTACGAAAAAAATTATTGAAAAACATAGTTAAAATATTTATTTAAAAATTCATTAAAAATAGAAATTTAATTTTAAGATTAAAACATTAGTATCATGTAAAAGATAAATTTTTGATCTTTAACTTCATGCAAAAATCTTTTTTGTGCGGCAATATTTTCGGAAGTTATAGCAGAAGCACGTCAAAATTTCGCTTAATTTTTAAATAAATAAAATTCTAGTTAAAAATTCGAAAAAATAACCCCCAGGTGCACATTCCCGGCCTCCAAGGTATACACGTGCCAAATTTGGTAGCTGTATGTTGAATGGTCTGACCTGTAGAGCGCCAACATACACACACACACATTGAACTTTATTATAAGTATAGATATAGATATAGATGAATATAAAATGTTATATATGTAACGAAATATAAACAAATTAATATCGAAACTAATATTTAAAATTAAATGCTGGTCTACTTATGAGATATAATAATAATATATTGTAGAATTAAATGATATAATTATGTCTTATTAAAACATGAAAACATAGAGAAATGTTTTCTTACTAAAACAAATTACTAATTCATGTGCGGTTCAAACAGCACATCCATTAAACATAATTAATTTCACACAAATAATAGTATTATCAAAATAATTTCCATTATATGTTATACACCAAAACAAATTATTATTTAATAGAAATGAAATAACTTAATATCACTACATTAACATTTTGAATCGCAGTATATAATTAGCGTTATTAATTTATTTGTCTGGGGGTTTTTTTATCGTTTGGTTTTAAATACAATTAAATAAATAGTAATCATCGTGTCAAATTAATATTGAGTGCAAATGAAATAGAATCAAACAAAAGTTAATTGCTTGAAATAGAAATAATCTATGAATAATATATTATTTAATTTATCTTTTAATTAATCTTATTTCAAAATTTTGTTTAAAAAGTATTTAATAATAAAACTGAATTAATAGCAGATCAAAATGGAATGTATTGATATTATTATGCAGATGATAACTTCTTAATATATACGATAACTTTTGCTATATTTATAGATAAGCTTACATTTTTAATAGTCATTTATCTGCGCATTATGATAAAATAAACATCAATGAAATTTCACTTAATTATACAAGATTAACCTGTTATTGCCAAAAACATAATATAGTGACAGATTTTAAAGACAGAGATATTTCCAAGAATCAGAATTCAAAAAAATCATATCTTCAATAGAATTATTTCATACTAAAATGTTTATATTTAAAAAATAAATTTTAGTGAGTTTAGATTGAATAAATAGTGGATAATAGACATGAGAGATAATCGGGTTGTATATATATTTTTTTTCTTTCAATTGCAAGATATGTATTTTAAATTTGTAGCAAATGCAGGAAATATAACAGTATTTGTACCTTTATTAAACTTTATGGGAGGAAAATGTACTCACTGTTATTTTTTGTTTTTTTATCCAAAAATACAATATTTTTTTTATCAGCATACAATTTTTAAAAAAAAAAAAATTAATTTTCATTTCATGTTATTTTATAATAAAGTCTCACAAAAAATTAGGCTTGAAATTTTTAAGTTGAACAATATTTTATTACACTACATATTTATATGTTAATATATAGTTTCAGTTTCTCATTACAGTAATAATTTTAAATTCTTTGCCTTTTATTTTTGTGAAGGTTGAAAATTTTGATTTATAAATCCTTAATTTTTACATACTTTTGATGTACTTTTTTCTTTTTATATTATATCCAAATTGTCTCTTCTTGTCGTTTTTGACAAGAAAGTTGCAACTATTTGAAATCGGCACAATTGTTTTGAATACTAGTAAGTCATTAAGTAAACTTTTTCTTGGTACTACATGCAGAAATATGTAGGGCGCAAGCTCTAAACCAAGGCTCTATGCTTGCTTTAGAGATTGCTTTTCAAAATTTGTTTCAGAATTTTCATTTATTGTCTAATGTCAATTAAAAATGAAATTTTTTTCAATTTATTTGCAATTAACTTTTTACACCGAGTTTATGTAGTATTAAAAACAGTTGGAAAAATCATGAAACTTCACAGGTTTGATAGGAAGGTTTGAAACCTCACTGGTTTTCAAACGCTACTAACATCACCTCATCATTATTTCGTCTATTTTTCAAACGTTACTAATATCACCTCATCATTATTTCGTCTAGTTTTCAAACTCTACTAATGTCACCTCATTATTATTTCGTCTATTTTTCAAACGCCACTAATATCATCTCATCATTATTTCGTCTATTTTTCAAACACTACTAACATCATCTCATCATTATTTCGTCTATTTTTCAAACGCACTTACTTATTGGTCTGGCTTATAGTTACACTATTCGTTTACTTTTTCAAATACCATCTCATCATTATTCCATCTATTTCTCAAACACTACAATATCATCCCATAATTATTCCGTCAATCATTATATCATATCATCATCATAATCATCCGTTATCATAATATTCCGTACGCTACTAATATCATCTCATCATTATTTCGTCTATTTTTCAAACGCTACTAATATCAACTCGTCATTATTTCATCTATTTTTCAAACACTACTAACATCACCTCATCATTATTTCGTCTATTTTTCAAACGCTACTAATATTACCTCATCATTATTTCGTCTATTTTTCAAACACTACTAATATTACCTCATCATTATTTCGCCAATTTTTCAAATTCCTCTAATATCATCTCATGATTATTTCGTCTTAAAGTCAGCATTCATGTCATCAAGAATTGTAAAGTTTTCTTTAATGCCCAGGGCAACAAAATTAGTAATTTTTCGACAAATGAAACGTTTTGTATGTTCCTTTGCGTTTTTCTGAAATCTTTTTACTATAATCCAATGTGGTATCATTCCTTATTCATAGGTATAAAACTTCTCTGAAAAATTATTGGTAGAACATCTCAATAAAAAGTATCAATTCAGCCATTTTTATTTTAGATATTTACTACGCACAGCATTCAAAAACGAAGAAAAATAAATATAAATGTACCTATTCATAAAAGTAATATAATGGTGTTTACACAAATTTTGTATGCCCTAAAACTGATGACAAATCCTATTGACTTGTCTTTCTCTCTTTTATAACACCCAATATTTGCAACATTTAAGAACATAGTAAATTCATCATTGTACTAAAAATTTCGTAATAATACGATCTCGAATTTTAGATATCTTTAAAAAAACCTTACACGAATTATTTGTTATTTTTTGTCAATTTATTTGTTATTCTAGGTTGCCTTTATCTCTTTTATAGCTCCCAATATTGGCAACATTTAAGAACATAGTAAATTTAGTATACTAAAAATTGCGTAATGATATCATCTCAAATTTTAAAAATCTTAAAAACCTTTACATAATTATTTGTCATTCTAGTTATTGAAACTCCATTTGGTGATGAAGAGCGTATCGACAGATGATGTGCTGTACGGAAGATACAAGGACTTTATATCGGCGGATAACAGAAACAGCCTTTACTTCCGAATTTTGGGAGACGAGAAAAACAAAAGTAATCTTGAGCAAGCAAGCTGTCTTTTTTTTCTCTCTCTCTAAATATTTCTTATTTTCTTTTAATGCTTATAATGTATTTTCATGTCCATTGTCGTTTTTTTTCATTCACTTATCCATGTTTCTTTATTATTGATTTTCATTGGTCCTCAATATAGTGACTTTTTCTACACATTGACAAAACACGAGCAGGACATGATTCTTTTTCTCGAATGTTTTACATATTTCGCCCAATATGGGTGTAATTTTCTTTTGATTCACTGTATAATTAATATAAATGAGGTGAAAGTAATTGAATATGAATGAGGGTGAATCAAATGTAAACGAGTCTTTTTTACTTTTTCGTACAGAAAGAATGCGATGTGAAAGAATTGTAATCCCCAAATTCTGCGAATTCACCAATCTCTACATTTCATATCTCCTCGGGTCCAAAACATTTTTGAAATGATAATCTGTTTTGGAACACGATAAGTCAAAAAAATTTTGAACTTGAAGAATGAAATTTAATATATGGACTTAACATCAAACTGAAGATTTTTTTCAAATTTTGAATGAAATCCATTCATACGAAATCTGTCTGTCCTGCTGACCGAATATAAGTTAAAACAATAACTACAAAATGAAGAGAGCTAGAGAAATACAATTTGGTTCAGAGATTTAAAATCTTAGTTGCAATAATATATCAAATTTGAAACCAAATCCGTCAAAAAGTTGACCTGTCACTTTCGGCTTGTCACTTTCACAAGCAGGTAAACGCGATTACTTAATGTAACATAATTATATATTTGAGTGCGATCAACTCCGATTGATATCCTCTTTAATTGCCCAACCCTTTGTTATCAATCAATACACTTTTCTCCATTTGTGACATTTTCTAACTATTAAATTAAAATTTTGAGTTTGACATACATTTATTCTTATTTCTCTGTTACACAGAAAGCGCAAATTCAAATGCGCAGGAAAGATTAAAATCAGAGTCCCTTTTCAGAGCTTTGTAGGGAAGAAAATGTACATTTATGAACACCAAATATTGAAAATGTACATTTTATGACTTTTGGAAAGCAGGTGGTTTAAAAAAAAGAGAAAAAATTATGAAAAAAATAACGATATGTTTTTTTTTTCAAAAAATGTCAGTTTCTACTTTATAATTTTAACATGACTAATATGATCTGTTATATTATAGTTAAATTATGTCATGCGGCTTGCATGACGAAAAAATCGTTCAAAACACTCATTCACAGATCATTTTATCTGGATATAAATGGATATATCTAGATACGCTTGAATATAATTGCTACTTGTAGTAAATGTATATTAAGAAAAAAAAATTCAAAATTTTATTTAGATTATTTGAAATAAAACTTAATGAACATTTAAAAGATTTTTCCTCAATAACTTAATATTACATTATTACCAAAATCTATTTTTACAATACTGTAATAACCAAAAGATGTGTTTTTCTATGATACCAATTTTATTTCGTTACAAGTTTGTTTTTCTCTAATTTTTAATAAATTTCTGAATATGTTTTTAAGTATATTTTGCAACAATGCTTTTCACAGTTTTATTTACGGTATTTACAATCACACACAGTGCAACAGTTTGATATAAATTAGTTTGCTAATCACTGCCACAAAGCAAGAGCAAATTTTAAAAATAGGAGTAAATGAATTAAGCTTACCATGCTTCAGCATTTCAGACTAAAAATTGTAATCCTTTTTTTTTTTTTTTTTTTTTTTGCTTTTTATAAAATAATTAAATCGAAATTATTATAAATTGCAATTTTACATTATTTATAGTTTGTACTAAATCTACATTTCAAATACAGTTAATGTATGCAAAGATGATTTAATTGTATTCATACTGAGGATTGTTCGCCTGTCTTCCTCTATCGGTCATTTTTCAGACTTTGCGTGTCCATTCTTTCCTCTTGACTGCATAACACTGAGATTTCTAAATCATGTGTTCTCTAATTTTTTAATCGATTCCTTACACGAGAAAACGTATCTTAAATTGTGGGCGAGGAGAGGGTTAGTATATGTATGTGCTTTAATCTAAATCGAGTTATATTTCAGTTTAAATGTTTACCATCTCAGCAAAAAAGTTAACAAGATCTTCTGATCAAAATATTTTTATCAGGATTAAAAAGTTCTTCAATTTTTAGGAAGGCATTTCCATCAAGTTTCGGAAGTTTCTAAATTTTCATTTTAATATTATTAGTTCAGAAATATTATTTCCTACCTCGAAACCAATAAAAATTTCATAAAACACCCACTAATTCCACTTTTCCCAAGATTATTTTCATTTAAACTGTTTGAAAATAACAACATTTTTTCAGCTTGTTAGGTACATATACAATATTCATTAAGTTTCCTTTCACATTTTCTTAGACAAAGCAGTCTTTTAAAATTTAATTTACTAGATTTTCATTTGAATCTTTAATAGTATTGAGAGGAAATAAATTTGAAACGGTATTTCAAAATCCTATCTTCTGAATCAAAACCCGATGCAGGAAACAAAGATCAAAGATTAATGTATTGTATATAAATTTCCGCAACCTTTTGTTTCTCCATGTAAAAACTTATGACTTTTCTAAAAATTTAATTTCAAGATTTGTCTTGAAATAAATAAAGAAAATGGAGAGAAAGAAAATATTCTGAAATGCGTCCAATATAAGTCAAGAAAAGTGTAATATGGAAGAATTCTTCCGCAGAAATACGATGTCATTCTCAACTCAACGAACGATTAAAATAGAATTATGTTCCTTTTTATCGAAAAATTCTTTTTGAGATAAGAAAAGCTCTAGCTTTAGAAGAGCAGAGTGTTTGATAAAACAAAACTTTAATGGAAGCAGTGAAGTGTGACTTCTCAAAGTGGGAACGTAGCTATTCGATTTTTCCAATACTGACATTTTTCGAGCAGACACTTCACGTTTCAGTACTTCAATATCAGAAATTTTCCAAACGCTTTTCTTCAAATTTTGTGCTTTTATCTTCGAGATCAACTCAAAAACTTAATCTGAGACATTCATTTTAAACCAAACAATTCGTTTCTCATTTTATTTGTAATCGTGAGGATGTATTCTTCTAAACAATTCGAAAAACAAGAATTTTTTTTTAAGCATGTACGGTGAAATGAGAAAAAATTAAAAGCCATTTTATCCTCTAATTCAGAATATCATAGAATGATAATATTTTAAACTTGTCCTTTATTTTTTTATTTGTTTTTAATTACATGGTAACGACAACCAGCATACGAAAAGCTTGTTTATTGTTATTTCAATGCATGTTGAGTGTGAATCCAATAATTGCAACAATGAAAAGTATACTTATGAAATATACTTAAAAACATTTTGAAAAGCTTTATCAAGATTAGAAAAATTAATGTTCAGATACAAAATTGGCTTTGATCAGTTTCTGAATTTTAAAATGGTGTAAAAATAATTTCTCTGCAATAATATGCTCCGAAGCTATTCATGAAAGAAACGTGTTCTGTTTTATTAGGTGTATGTATATGAGTTCGTTCCATTTTTAATTAAAAGAAGGCTTGACTATGATAACAGTTAAGGGCTGGTTTATAAAAAAATGTTTCTCTCCATAAATTATTTGTGTAAACCATTTTTCCATCTTTCGAGTGGCAAAGAATTCCGAGAAGGAAAAAAGTACAGTTGTTTAGAAGTAATCAAATTATCAAACCAATTTTTGATATCTGCATGGGAATTGAATCTCTTAAGAAAGAGAACTGGAGAGAGGTTCCATGGAGTGAAACAAATAATAATCTGAAGGAGCAACATCTGGTGAATACAGCTGATGGGGCAACACATCCCAGCGAAGTGATTCTTAAACTTCTTCTACTGGTCTGCCATCATGTGAATGAGCATTGCGGGTTGAAAACAATTTTGTCGCCTATTTCGCCAGAATCTGGACATTTCTCCTTCAATGCTTCGTTCATATTGATCGACTACTGCTTGCATCGTTCACCATTGATTATTAATTTGATTGGGTAGCAACAGCTCATGATAAACTTCTCTTTTTGATACCATCAGATACACAGCATAAATTTATTGTCATAAATAATCATTTTTAAATTGCCGAAACCACTGTCTGCAAGTGATAATCGATGGGAAATGCTCACTTGAAATGCCCAACAGCAAACGGTGTGTTTCTGATGCAGTTTTCTTTGCACTGATAACGTAACTTAACTTGCCATAAATATGTTGGCCTGAAAACATTCAATATGTTTGTTAAGGCTAAAAATATTTATTTTTCTAAATATTAATCAAAGATCACATTCGAATTTTTAAAGATCGATTTTAAAATTTCATATATAACTTTCTCGACTTATTTGCAAGCAAAAGTTATTATCAGTAATATTTATTAAAAATGGGTGGATTCATGTCTAGACGGGCAATATTTCCAATTAAAAGTCTAACTCAAATTTAAAAAAACTTTTTCTCATTGAGCCATATTTGATCGCTCTAAATCCAACCATCTGCCCTATAGTTTCAAACTAGTTTTAAAATTATACATATAACAATATATAGATAGCATCCATCCTCATTAATGGAGCTGCAAAATATTATATCCTAAGACTAAATTATACAAATTCTTCAAGTTTTTTTTAGTTTTTAAAAAAATCAGTTACAAGAGTAAGTCTTAATAGCAAACCTTGAATGGGTTTTTTTTTCCATCATTCCCTGCGGAAAAGTAATTCGGACTCTTTACTAAGATGAAGACAGTAGATGCCTAAAATCTAAAATAGTTCTCGATTGAAACAGAAGCATTCTTCTTTCAAGGTATATGAACAAACGAAAAATTAGTTATATCATCGTTATCAAAATAATAAATTTCATGTAACTTTAGCCTTTATTCAATTTCTTTTCTAGCTTTAACTGTTGACGGTGTTGGTGTAAAAGCCGCTGCAATCCAGGCCGATATCGGAGCTGTCGATGGAATGGTGCACATAATTGATCGTCTTTTAGGCATGCCTTACCAGACAGTTTACTTAAAACTGGCTTCTGACCCAGATCTTAAGTAAGAAAACACTTTATCTATTCCATGCAACTTTTTTCCACTCAATCTTAGCATCTACTGTCCTGTAGATTCATAATGCAAAAAGAAAGTTAATTTATCGCTTAATTATAATTCATATTATTTATTATATGAGTATGAAATACATAAAATTATGATGAATTGTTATAAATGAGCAACATAAAACATCAGCATAAAGTCATTCCTCGGTGATGGTATATTATCATGAAATATCCATTGAAGATAATCATATAAAATGTATACATTCCTGTTCTTGAAGCTTTATTTATGGTTATAATTGGCACAACTTGTCCATAAAGAGAAGCACTTCATCAACAGTTAGTTTTTAACGAAATAGACGGTGTGAAATAAAAATACTTGGTGGATTTTGTGATTCCATGACACCAAATGAACCAATACTTGATGAAACAATGAGAGTTAAGACTTTTTTCTGAATTTAACCCACCAAACGTCAATACTGTAAAATAACTTACTTTTGGACGAGCTAACAAATGCAGGGTTCAAAAGTAAGAGAATTGTCACTTTGTGTTCGATTTTTTCTGGAACTTCTTGATAAAGTTAAATTAACAGCACTTACAATTCAAACCTATGATCATGTGAACGAGTAATTATCTGAGTTATATCGTATAACAAATTTTATAAGATGCTAGAAAAAATGAATTTATAGAAGGAAACTTATACATCTTCCACAGTATGAATTCATGTTGAAAACTGAACAGCTTATGAGTCTCTGTGGCAGTCATTCACTCTTCATCATCTTTTTTTTTCCATGTATTGGATGATTATTGGTGAGTTGATTCTGCACTCGCCCTCCCAAAAAGGTCCCAGACATGCACTATTGGATTAGGATCTAGAAACCTGACTGGCTAATAAATAAACCGCTCATTCTTACTTACTTGAAATTCGTCTATCTGATGTGCTCTATGTGAAAGATCATTATTATTCTTATAATTGAAATCAAGATCAATTATACTATTTAAAAAGCGAACAGAGACTCCAAAATGTCTATTAACAAATGTCTATATTTTCTTGGTATGTATGCGATAAAGTGTGTAAAGTGCATGGTATTTCTTTTTGTATTAGGTGCATACCAGATTTCATTAAAATCTGTCCATGCACCCGATGATAATCAATTAAAAGTGAAACTCCTGATTATTTTTCTAGTATAGTGTAATGTATGCTTGTGTAGTTTTCAAACTGTGTAAAATATAGCTACTTAATATAAAACGGATGGAAAAAATACTAAGCTTTTAAATGGAATTTTTCATATGATCTTGGGATCCCACATATTGACATTAGTAAATACATAATGTATGATAATAAATAAAATTTCCTTTTTCCCTATTGTCATCACAATAATCTTATAGAAAATATTAACTGGGCCATAAATCTTCATTTCTTCTATAAAAACAACTTTACGAAAAACTTTATTTACTATTTATATAAGTTTTGTGTTAATATTTAATTAAAAATTTCTACTAATCATTATGGTATAATATTTTAAAATTTACGTTATTTAATTAATAGAAAATTTTACCATAACTTTTGACAGTCATTGATAACTATGAAATATAGCAACAAAATATACCTTTTCTAGAATTCAGAGTTAAATAAACGGATTGAAAAGCAATCTTTTGAAATTGAAATCTTATTTTCGTAGAAATAAATTATTTTCAAATATATATTTATATATATTCACATTTTTATTATTTCTTTTCGAACGCTTTTATTTATCTTTGTTGCTTTAATGTTTATAAAGATAAAAAATTGAATTGAAATTTCAACTAACACTCTACGCGCTGCAGTTTTCAAATCTAGTTACATTTGTGTGCTTCAGATGAAGAGCACTGTTTTACTATATCAAGAACTTGATTATCAGTCAATCGATTAATGTAACTGAATTCTGATTCCATTTGAGTGGCGCCACCTGTTAGCATTGTGTGTGTACGAATTTGAGAGAAAAAGGTTATTTCAAAATTCTATAATATTTGTGATAATGATTTATAATTTCAAATATAAAAAATAATGATTAATTTTAAAAATCTACTTTTCATACAAATATAATAGAATTAATACTAATAAGAATGTGTTTCCAAAAAATTGTTATATATTTATTGCGCTGTTATCTTCGGTTGCAGTTTTTTCACGATACAAATTTGTATTGAATCGTTTTAATTCAAGACATATATGAAATCCCAAACAGAAATAATTTCTACCTGAATTAAAAATTTTATTCATCCATATCTTAATTAGATGGTTAAAACTAATTTCTTCCTTATAATTCGTAGAATTTTTAAAC
>JAPMOR010001612.1:402935-452153 GCA_026543865.1 Argiope aurantia
TTATTCTGGTGTACTGTAAATTTTTATTTACTTTGATTCTTAAAGATCAGGTTTTGCCCAAGTTTATAATAATTAAAAAAATTTCCTTAGAACAAAAATTGTTTACTTTCTATAATGAATCAGAATTATTTTTAAAACCTATGTAATAATTAATTTTTAACTAAATTTAAATTTGTTTGAATTTGCTTAAAATATTTTTTCGAAAAAAAAGTCTATTCGAAGTAAAATTCTTAAATTTAAAATTCAGGTTCCTTTTCTCTTGAGTTTTTATTAATTTCATATTTGTATTTATTTTAAATTAGGGAATTTAAATGTTTAGATGGAGATACGATGCATTAGTCAAACACACACTTTTATCTTGGTATATTATTTTTTTTGTATTTATTTATATTTGATTTTTATATATTTCTATTTGTACTCATACTCCCCTGATTTTATCTGAGATATCCCTTACTTAATTCATTATCATTCACTTAATTCTTTTAATTCTTAATTCATTCAGCTGAAAAAGAAATAAATAACTACAATCGATTTTATCTTGCATCTGGTCTTTAGAGTCAATTTTTGAATATAATTGAAAAAAAATTATTTTTAAATTCTTAATTGAAATTTTCAATCAATAAATATACGAGTCAGCAAAGTAATTGAGGAAAAACTGTTTACAGTGAAATGCGCTTTATCAATAAACCAGTAATATAAAGACTGTAAAATGTCATAAAGCAACTAATATAAAGATTGAAAAATGATTCATAAAGGTGAAATTAAACATCCACTTTAGCTTTCACTTTCATCCACTTTTAGCTTCCATTAGAAACCACTTTCATCGAACCTTTTTCGTTTCAAGTAATAACATTGTCACTCAGTTAATTTATTATGTTGGCCAGTTAATTTAAGAGATATTGAGAAAATCCATTCAGGGAACAAACTTTGAGTCTCGTCTAAATTAATCTTTGATAATATGATACTAGGATATTTACATCATTAGTATCCTACACATAAAATAATTATATCTGCCTCTTGGAATTATCGGATGTAATTAATTATATTAGCAAGGCATACCGGTTCGCTTTTCCTCAACTCCGTTCTCTCTTCGTTTCTTATGGTGTTTACAAAGAGAGAGCATTGACCTCTCTATTATTAATATTTATTTGTGCGGAAAAGCGGCTGTAGACTAGATGTCTGTGGCTTAGATAGAAATATACGAGGAAGTTTCAGCCGAATCAAATAATGAATAACCGAGTTCATGGGAAGGGGAGGTAGCTAATTGGGATTGGCAGTTGATGATGATGATGCCATTTTGATTTTCAAATATTATCACTCATTTTATATTCACATACAACAACTGACTTTGTGAATAGTGAGATGCCCTAGCTCAAAAAGGAATACTTTGGATGCTGCACCAATTAATTTGTTTTGAATAAAAAAAAACATAGGATACAATGAAAAGGAAACGATTAAGGGTACATAAATTTGCTCAGTCACTGAGCGAAACAAATCTGTTTTCAAAACTGTAGAAAAAATTACAAAATAAAGAAGAAAAGTTTTACAACATACTAAGAATTGCAATAGAATCATAGTAGCTCCTAATGTGTATGAATATTAAGTAGTATGGAATATAAGCACATATATCTAAGAATATTGCAACACTTTAAAAGTTTTTGGAAGGATCTTGAAGCAATTAGTAAATACAGACAAATAAAAGAAAAATGCTCTCATATACATCTTTATTAAACCAAATTTATCGGAAAAATGACCGACATTCAAACAAAACACTTATATTTATGAATATTAATAGTATTTCTGGTTATTCTATCAGCATTTAAGTATATTGTAAAGAGAGAGTTGTAAAACTGAAAATAAATATATAAAAAAGTGTTATATAAAAGAAAATAATAAATTGGAAAATCACCATGGATAGCAATCTTTATTATAAAAATGAAGTGCAATATTTCAACAAGAAGTATCCTGCATAATTTAAATAGGGGAGGGGCATTTGTTAAACATCTTAAATGATTGAATACTTTGGAAGAAAAAGAAAATAAACTTTATAAATTGTGAAGGAATCTAAAAAAGTGCAATATATTAATCAATAACATAGCTTGAAATAAATCCAAGATAAAGCATTTATCATTCCATCCTGTATTTCCATTATCATTACCTATTTTATCAGCATGGAACCAGTTTCAGTGTCGGGCTATCAGAACGAAAACGGAAATATTGCCAGGGCTGATTTTCTATCCTCTGTAAAATTCTTTCGGCATTGAACGCTCGGCCAATTTCGATAAGCATCGAAATGTTAGTTATCAAGTGACAGGTGAAGCGATCTATCACTAAAAATAATATTTATTATAGATGCAAAATAAATTAATAAACATTATATTATTACCGATATGAAAGTCCCATAAATTATATATTTTTGAAAATATATAGAAGTGTATTAAAGATTGATAAGTTTGAAAGCTTAGATAATGTGCATTTGATGAGTGCGTAGATCTGTTTCTAAAGTTAAGATATCATCATTAATAAAAAATCTTAATATAATTAATAATAATTAATAATTTCCTTTATTATAAATAAAATATAACATATTTTAATGAATAATGTGTTATAAAATAGAAATGAAACAATATTTTAAGAGGTAAAAAGTTCTAAAAATTATATGTTTATGAAAATTTAAGAGCACACACTGTAGAAGAGTAAATGAATTTAAAGGGGAAAAAATCTTAAGGTATAATTGATTTTGAAGATGAAATGTGTGAAATTTTGATCTGCATCAAAAGTTAGGTCTGAAATAAATTTTATTCATTAAATGGCGAATAAACTACAGAATTTTATAGATTTTTGTTCCTTAATAGTAGTTTTTTTCTATTTTTGCTGCCGTCATGCTTTTATAATTGGTAATATATCAACAATTTACCAAAAAGTTTTGTGATTTGTCGAAAAAAAACAGTAACACAATTTAAATCCTATACTTTTAATACATTGATATTAAAATTTGAGTTGTTTGAAAAATCATTAGTAGCAGATTTAGTTAAATTATCAGAAATCTCATAGCCAGCTATACCAGCTTGAAAGAGAAGAAGAGAATAAAGAATCTTTTACCAGTGAGAAGATCATTCTATGAAATAGTATTAAAGGTCATTGGGGGATTGAAATAATGAAAAAATATCTTGGAGGGAAAATATATTAATAAAGATTGTAAAAAAACAAAACTGTCGACCTTCCTATCACCTTCGTGCATGCATCCTTATTAAAATTATATTCCTTAAAAAAATAAAACTATGTTCCTTTCTCACTTTTTGATTTGCATTTTAATTTTTTTAAATATTTGCTTCTCTCAGAAGTGAAAAATGTGATTAATATTTTAAGCTTTTGAAGAGACTAGTTACAAAATATTGCTGACAGTCTTATGTTATCTTCCTATTTCTTGAATTCTCTCCTGACCGAGATTCAAAATTAAGAGACATGTTCATAATAATATTATCAATTCATATAAGCTCCAAATCAGAATGTAAATCAAAATAAAAAAACAACCTTATAAAAGTTAAAATGCTCTTTATCGTTTCCTTTTTTACCTCTTATTGTCTTGACATTTCTTGATATTAAAGAAATATATCCCAGTTTATATTTTTCCGTTGTGATGCTTTGTTATTCTCTATTTTCCTCAATAATTATACGAAGTAAAAATAATCAGACTATTAATAATTAGAAAGTGAAACATTTTAATTGATAGGTAAGCAATAGATCCTGATTATGCTGACACTTCAGCTGCGTACTTTTTCCGGTGTTAGCATAGTCCAAAGGTTAGCAAGGAACACCTTGGTGACAATGGATGTACTAGATAGAGGTTATATAACTCATTTAAATATTTTTTAATGTATTGAAACTTTTCCAAAATTTTCCCTTCAAGTTACAAAATGCCATCGCAACACTTTACGACTGATTCGTTATAGAACGCTTTTATAACAAAATTCTGATACTCTCCCGACAGGACTGGATGAGAGAATAAAAAATGTAAACCTTTTCTTTCATTTATATGTATGAAAAGAAATATGAAACGGCATTCCTTAAAAAGAATATCAAATCATGTAGTTGTTTATGCCTTACCCTGTAAAGTTAATCCAAATAGTTTAAGAGTTGAATAAATAGAAAATATAGCAGAAATATAGCTCAATAATTATATTTAACTGATGAATGGAATGGAATATACTTTTCAAACTTATTTCTAATAATTAATTATGTTAAATTGCTTATATATTATATTACTATAGGTGAACTATTGTTGGAATGGGAAGGACTTCAAGCCCGCATCATCCGCCCAGACGTTCAGGCTGTGAATGGAGTTATTCACGTGATCGACCGCGTCATGATGAAAAGGCGTGATCTTACGAAATCCGAATCTTCGATTGGCCCACGCTGCACTGGCTTCTTAGTATTCATCCTCGCCTTTATTCAAGTCTCCATCTTGTTCTGAAGACCAATTCGCAAAGACGCGGAACAACAAGAGCACACAACAAACAAATTCAACAACACTCGCCGCGACGACTTTGGACGTACAATGAGTATTCATACTCACCAATCTGAAGTGTACTTTTTTGGCATACTGATCGGCTTAGGCCGCAAACTTGTGTTCAAACGTATGAAACATTCTTGAAATCCTCTCAACACCGTTTGATACAAATAGAAGGAAAATTTAGAAATTGACGGGATAAAGATTTAATATATTTGTGTGCTGAGGGGGGAAAGGGCTGTGTGAAAAAAATATCATAGATGAACAGAAAATGTATTTAAAATTATATAGAGCCAGATTATATAAATGCTTGCGATTAGAGTATAAAAAATTAAAAGCTGATTTAGTGAGCATTACCAAAATTCGAACGTCCATCTATGCTTTCAAAAGTGCATTAAAAAAATATCATCAATTTTAACTAAAGTGTTCATTAATTTTGATTAATTCTACCAAAACATGATCTATTGCATATAAATTTAATGTAAGTGCATAGATATTGAAAAAAAATTATCAATAGTTGAAGGAATTTAAATCAGAACGCATTAGATAAATTAAGTGAATAGAGCAATGTGGAATTTCAACGCTCAAAAATAAAATGCTTTTTATAATATTAGACGAAATTAGTTTTCTAATAAATAAAATTCTATGTCTATTTAAAGAACAGCTAAGAAATTTAACCTTTATCTTTGGGATGTAAAAATTTTTTCTGAGAAATTATTCATTTGAATGTAATTTTTATCTTGCAATATTTATTTGTACGTTTATCATTTCCCTTAAGTTATTGTCATTTTTATATAGACACTGCCATTACAAATATCGGATGGATTTGCTTTCACTATTGGTGAACTTTTCATTGTTAGAACATGCAATGTTTCCAAAGACTGAAGAGTGTAGTTTTGTGTCGTCATATTTAAGCATAGTTACAAAAATGATTGGATAAAAATCAAAAACTAGATAACGCAAAGCAAATTATGGTGTTCCGTTGACCAAAAATGGTTGTTAGTTCTTACTTTTTCAATGTATTGTGGTAACACTTGTGTTCTGCTATAGCACGCAGCAACTCTTCATGTTGATCGACAAGTATTGTGATGATATATTTGAATGTTAAAATATGGCCAATGTGTGAATATTGTTATATTATGCTCTCATTATATATAAAGCGAACTGAAACTGTTTTAAAGCATGGTTTCTTACAGTCCTGAGTTCGGTCGAGAGTTACAAAAAAATTTATTTAACTTCTTATCTGTGCACCTCTTAACCACTGCATCTGATTTCGTCTGCTGAATATTTGTATCGGTGTTTGTATGGTGGAATCCCTCCCTTTCTAGCCTGCTGATATTGATAAGACTGTCCAAGTGACTCTCTTGGATTATGTATGTATAGTCAACAGCGACAAATAACTAAGGAATGTAAATCAAGAAACTGGAATATATTATGTGTTTGCATTGATCTCAAAATTTCAAGTTTTAGTGGAAATTGTATGGATAAGAATAAGAACATGGTAAAATTATTATTCATTAGGCCAGGTGTTATTGATTTTCAATGAAACTTTCTATCCTTCCTTTCAATTCCTTTCTTTCATCAAAAATTACGTGAGGCACAATTTTGATCAGCCAAAAGTTTTAAGAATGCTTGCTTAAATATAATAAAAAAGATAACATACTTTTTACCATTTTTTTTTAAATTTAGGGCTGTATTATGAAGCGTTTTCTAAAACTGCTGATAAAGATCTTATATTTTCTAACTCGATTGCTCTCAGCATATATGTCTGGAACTAACAACTCAATAATTAACAATAGATTTTAACTGAAATAGCATTATCTTTCTGGAAATCCTCTGAAGCTAATTTTTCAAAATAAGCATATGAGTCTTTTGCTTAACAGTCATTTAGATTTCTTTCATTCATGAGTTGTTACATAAATTTTAAAAAACAATAATCCTTGGTATCAGAAGCTTTATCATCTCACCAATACCCCAAAAGTAGTCGGCTCGCCGATGATATCAGATGTTAAAAACTGTTAATATTTAGTAGAAAAACGAAACATGTTCAACAAGTGCATGATCTGAGATTCAATTTGTATGATCTAAAGAAAAATTTCTATTTTAAAATGGCATTAACCATTTATCAGATCAGAGATTTAAAAATAAGAGCCTGAAAGTGTAGTACACAAAAGAAAAAAAATAACATGTCGATTTTTGGTTGGGGACAGTTGATGGTTCATCACAAAAAGGAAGCAAAGGCCTTCAATCGAGCATCGAAGTGACTGCCAATTGATTAATCACCTAACATTTTATAAATATGGGAATAATTTACTTAAAATGGTGAAAGTAAAAGAGATAATCTGTTCGAGGGATGATCTGTTCATGAAACGAATAGAACTTTTTTAAGGTAAAGCCAAAAAAAAATTAGACATTAGTTAGGATTTGAACAAATTCAAATGTGCTCGGATTATTAAGTATTATTCCAGTATTATTACATTTTTCGAAGTATAGAAAATATTTTGAAATTGTATTCTTATAAAAACGATGCAAGTTTTAAATATTAATTGACATACATTCTACAATATCGGTTGAAAGTTTTTCTAAAGGATCAATATTGTTCTTTTTTTTAATGGACTTTGAAAACTACAGCAGTTAGTGTCTATTATCTTTCTACTAAAAATAATAAGTAAATATAAAGATTAGTATCCATGTTTAAAGGAGTGTTTAGAATTATTCATTTCTCGTTTAAATGCTAAAAAAGATTATCGGGCTCTCCTGGTGGAAGGCCAAAAATGCAAGAAGAGAAATAGTGCGCCGCTTTATCATTCAACTCAGCAAATGCATAATGAATTCGGCATTTTCATTCTATACCCAAAACATTTGTTCAGCGCTTACTTGTTTTAAGATTATGGGATTACTTTGGGTTTTTACACATTGCTGAATAGGTCTTCTTATCTGATCTTTGTTATTATTGCTGAAAAAGGGATGTGCTAATCAATGGTTTGAATGAATAGCACTTTGCAACTTAGGGAATATTTTGAATCGATACAGTTTTTTCATTTTAATTTTGCCTATTAATAGAATTTCCCCATATTTTTAAAGAAACGAAAGAGTGAAATTGTGAAAATCATTGGTGTTTAATTATATTTTATAGTGGATATAACTGCATTTAATCTTAATTGATCTCCGAAATAATTTTGATCTCGTATTTCGAAGAAGTATGAGTTTTATTAAAACATTCATTACTTAAAGAAGTAAAATATTAGTTTCTTATAAATTGTAACAAATGTTAATCAAAAAGTTTGCTGAAAAAACATCCTGATATCAGTAAATGCTTAATAACTATTATGATACACAAATCTATTTTTAGATTTTGCGATTTAAATAAAACACTTTTTTTTATTTCGATGCAATTAAATATTTATTTCATTATGACATAATTGTATTTATTTTTAATTATTATAATTTCTCAATCACATTTTTGAATTCAATCTTCCGTGGTTTAGGAAAAAAATCATTAATTAACTGAATTTAAAATTATTTTTAAGAAAACTTTGTTTTTTAATTTATAGTATTTATTCTTATCCATTACAATTTTCATTTAAAATTAAAAATTTGTGTATTTAAAACTTATTTGTGCTTTTGAATGTAGACATTATTGAATGTAAACAAGTGTCATGTGATATCGGTGTTTTCATGAAAACGTATCAGGCCAGCATTAATTGTTCGTCAACGCTGTCTCAATTTCAATAAATGAAGAATCTCAAACCTAAGTTCAAGCGTAAACGTTCAATAAATACTGTACTGAGACGCACAAATGAATGAATTTAAATATAATCATGTGATGCTGGTATACATATTTTTTGTCAGTGTCATGTGATATGAAATAAAATTTATGTGGTTAACTGCCAACATTCCGTTTCACATCCTTTGTCGGCAAAACGAGCGGACCAACAAGCACATGCATCAAGCAAAGAAATTAAAAAAGCAGCGCTCGAGAATTTCACACTGAAAGCAGTAGCGCCATCTGTTGATGATTTTTCAATTTAGTAGTTATAAATCATCTATTTTAAAAAATGAGCTATATTAGAATTCCATAAAGGAGATTTAAGAACTTTGTTAAATTTGTGGCTTGCGATGTGTGTTAATTTTGCAAGGTACCAGAAACGTTATCAAAATTGATACTTGATTATGAATGATGTTTTAAATAAATGGATTTTACTGCCGAATAGATGTTTTATTTTCTGCTTTCCATACAGCTATGAATGTTTTATTTAGAAATAAATTTACGATCACAAATATCAGGCATTTTTATTGTGATGTATGAGAAATAGTTTTTAGAAATCAACCTAGTTGACATATAAAACATACGTGAGATTTGCAGTAAAGTAACAATTATATGTTTTCGTTCATACATTGTTCCATCACAGCCTCGATTCATTTGTACAAATTATAAAAATAAAGTATTTTGTTTATACAACGCAAATAAAGCAAAAGCATCACTTATACATAATTTTCCCCTTTTCTAAAATCGGCATATTTTCTGCCTCGGTCATTATTTATTAGTTCCTATAAAGCATACACTTTTTCTAGAAATCAAGAGAAACAACCTCTTCCTTCCTATTATTTCCAATTAAAGATATCGGAAAACAAAAAAATCCTCATGACTGCTCATGATATGACTGGAAGATAGGAAACAAACAATGGGAAAGCCAGTTCAGGGTCACTTGATTCCACTGGTTTGTCTGTCTTTCTCGAATTTCTTTGTTTTCGGTCATTCATGTTATTTCTGTATTGTTTTTCTATTTACTTTTTTAAAACTCGATATGTCTCGGAAGTTTCAAGAGCTTTCTTGAAAGGTAACAACGGCAATGATTTATTTCTTTAATTGAACATCTACCTATATTCTCTTTTATCGCATAAAATAAAAATATATATACAATTAGTACTCAAGCTATGGAATAAAGGCATGATTTTTCTCATTTCTATTAAAGTTGCTTAGTTAGTAACTTTATCAAAACAACGGCTATAATAAATATAAGGAAAGTACAAGGCTATAATAGAAACATAAATTGTACTGATTAAAACAGCAATAAATTCAAACTACTTTAGGCTTTTGGATTCGACTTAACTGAAAAATCATTTTCTTGCATATAATTGCATGCAGCTTGCTGAATAGTCTTAAAATATCCAGTATTCTTTAAAGTGATTCTAAAATACAATAGACGATTTGCAATTCAAAAAGTATTACTTCCATTTTCAAAAAAAACTAGTTATACTCAAGAAGATAAATTTTTTGGAGGATCATGAAAAAAGAACAGTTCGTTAACTTTCAACCACACAAAGAGAAGAAGTTCACCGAAAAAGTCTCTTATTTTGGAAGTTTAATTATTCTTCTTACACTAACCAATTAATTGCCGTTCAGTATAATTAATATCTTAAGTTAAAAACACGAATGGTGAAAGTAATCTTCCTGAAAGCTTCAAAGATAGAATTTCATCATTCCTGAATTAAGTCCATTACTCAAAATTTTAGTAAAAGTAAAAACTAAGTTTGCGTTGAGACTTTTAAGAAAAGAAGCACGTTTGTGGCTCTATGTAGTGCACAATATGAGGGTTCTGTTTTAATAAATTGTTCGGTTTAGTTTCCATAATATTAGATGTTTAATTTAATAAAGTTATGATAATTATTAATTTAGGTTAATTTTTGTAGAATCTTTGAAAAAATGCTTACTTTTTTATTATGGTTCATGATGGACGACATGTATATTTGTGCATACTATTATTTATTATTTAAAGTTAATGGAATAAATAATTAAGTTAATGAAATAGGCAAAAATGAGAGTAAACGTACTTGATTAAAATATAATATTATTCTATATTTAATATTAGCCGTCTTTGGCCACCAGCCGGTTCGCCACTCTTAATGCTCGTTAAAATTTTCAATTAAATATTTTACGTAACTTGTCTTTTAATCGCATCTTTATCTAAATATTTTTAAGTTTCAAATTTATAGTCATATAATACACTCCTGTTATTATAAAGGTTATAACATACTATTTACCTATCTAATTTTCTGCCAGCTCCTATAAAATTGCAATTTGAAATTAAAGTGGAAATGATTAAACTGCAATTAATATAAGAAACACTTTTTTCTGAAACCAAGATTTTATTAAGTGAATACTGAAAATAGAGTCGTTCATCATTTAAGTCTTGTGTGCACTATAGAATAATTTTCATAATTTATGTAATATCTCAAGAAGTATTCAACAATATTTTCTCAAATTTATCATACAATTCAGTTTTTAGTTTTACTTTTAAAAGGATTTAAATGCATGGATAACAATATTTAATTTGTTTCGGTCTATAAATATATTTCAAAAAAATTATGAAATCTAAATATTATTCAGTTTTAAAGAATCATATTCTGACAAATATTGAGGACACTTCAACTTTTAAATAACCAAATGAGCTTTTCTATCTTCTGCTATCAAATTTGATCGATTTATGAATTTTTGAATAGAATAGTTTAGGACAATCAACAATTTCATAATCTTAGGCCATTCATAATCTGTTTTGAGAAACCCTGGCCTCTGATTGAGGTATCATCTTTGAAACGGTCGATGAAATGGTCTAAAATCGTCCGTTTTTATTAAATTGTTATATTTAAATTTATTTAAATCAGTTAGTCTTAGTGACCTATTTAGTTGATTGGTATGCAACTCCTTTTATTTAAAATACTAGCCGCCTTTGGCGACCAGACGGTTCGCCAGTATTATCGCTGGCTACAATTTTCAATTAAATATTTTAAGTAACTGGTCTCTTAATAGATTCTCAAACAAAACAATTTTAATCTTCCAATTTTGATAGTCATACCAAACTTACACTGTTGTTTAGATCGTTTCGTTCAATTTACTCTATATATTTTGCTAATTTGTTGTCATTTCCGGTAAAACGTCAACTTTAATTTAAAGTGGAAATGATGAAATTGCAATTAATATAAAGATATTTTTTAATAAAACCAAGCGTTTTATTTTATTTATCATCTTTATTGCCATTTATTTATTACTATTATTATTGAATATGAGTATTGCAAACAGAATATCTCGGTATTTAATTCTTATGTGAACTACAAAATATTTTTGATAATTTATGTAATATCTCAAAGAATAATTCAACAAAAATTTCTCAGATTTAGCATAAAATTCAGTTTTTAGTTTTGATTTCAAAAGGATTGAAATAAAATGAATAATAATATTTTGTTCCAGCCTATAAATATATTTCAAAAATTATGAAGTCTAAATTTAATGCAGTAAGGTATCATATTCTGAGAAATATTCTGGGCACACCAATTTTAAATAAATGAATGAATGTTTCTATTTTCCACGATCAACTAAGACTTATTTATGAAGTTTCGAATGTTAAAAATTTAGAAAAACTCAACATTTTCATAATCTTAGGCCAATTAATCTTGAGAAACCTGCGCGCTTATTGGCGTATTTTCTTTGAAACGATCGATAGAAAATCTAAAATTATCCTTTTTTTTTATTGAATAGTGATATTCAAATTTTCATAAATCAGTCAGTGTAAGTGATTAATTTAGTTGATTGGAAATTAACTCTTTTTATTTAAAATATTAGTGTTTCAAGAACATTTTGTTATTCGTGATTTCCACAGCAGAAGCTTTATGTAAAATAAAATTTGTTATTTATTAGAGCATTTATTGAATTAAGTTACATAAAATATAATCATTTTCTATTTAAACCCTTTTAGTATATCTGTTGTGTTCGTGCGTCAACAAAAATAGAATGCAGACAAACTTATTATGAAACTAAATCTTATTACATTGTAGAAAATATCATCAAATTTACATCAACTTATTTTTATTCAAAATTCTAGCATCGTTTTTCAACAACAAATTAAAAGTTCCAAAAATATCACTGTTGCCAATCTGACTTTCACAACTATTTATAAAATAAAATTTATAATTATTAAAATAATCGTTTGCTACTTTTAAATAAAATATTTACGATTTATGTCGCAACAGATCTGTGTCTTACTAAAGGTTTACAAATTAGCTGTATGGCCCTGATTTCAATGGATATCCTGTTCATATTAAACAAAACTTGCCTTAAAATAAAACTTATTTATTGGATTAATAATATAGAGAGTGTAAAAGATCATAAAAGAATTTTTCTTGAATTTATTTCTTAGAAAAAATAATATTTCATATTTGTTTCATTTCCTACAGACACGTGACGAAAATTATATTTTTGCAGATTTTATTTCCAAAAAGATTTAATTTATTTTTAATTGGTGCTTTAATCAATGTGATGGCAACACTTTGAAAAAAGCTATTTTTTTCCCATGAATGCGAAACGTTTATTTTTATTTTGTACGAAAGAAATTGTTGAAAAATAGAGTTAAAATATTTATTTAAAAATTCATTAAAAACAGAAATTTAATTTTTTACATTGGTAGCATTTAAAAGATAAATTTTTGATCTTTAACTTGATGTAAAAATCTTTTTTGTGCGGTAATATTTTCGGAAGTTATAGCAGAAACACGCCAAAATTTCGCTTAATTTTTAAATAAATAAAATTCTAATTAAAAATTCGAAAAAATAACCCACAGGTGCACATTCCCGGCCTCCAAGGTATACACGTGCCAAATTTGGTAGCTGTACGTTGAATGGTCTGGCCTGTAGAGCGCCAACACACACACACACACATTGAGCTTTATTATAAGTACTAGCCGCCTTTGGCGACCAGCCGGTTCGCCAATATTACCGCTCGCTACAATTTTCAATTAAATATTTTAAGTAACTGGTCTCCTAAAGGATTCTCAAACAAAACATTTTTAATCTTCAAATTTTGATAGTCATACCAAACTTATATTGTTTAGATCGTTTCGTTCAATTTACTATATATATTTTGCTAATTTGTTGCCATTTCCGGTAAAACTTCAACTTTAATTAAAAATGTAAATGGCGAAATTGCAATTAATATTACGATATTTTTTAATAAAACCAAGCGTTTTATTTTATTTATCATCTTTATTGTTATTTGTTAATTATTATTATTATTGAATATGAGTATTGCAAACAGAATTGCTCGGTATTTAAGTCTTATGTTAACTACAAAATATTTTTCATAGTTTATGTAATATCTCAAACAATAATTCAACCAAAATTTCTGAGATTCAGTATAAAATTCAGTTTTTAGTTTTGCTTTCAAAAGGATTGAAATGAAATCAATAATAATATTTTGTTCCTGCTTATAAATATATTTCAAAAATTATGAAGTCTAAATTTAATGCAGTAAGGTATCATATTATGAGAAATATTCTGGACACACCAAATTTTAAATAAATGAATGAATGTTTCTATTTTCCACGATCAACTAAGACTTATTTATGAAGTTTTAAATGTTAAAAATTTAGAAAAACTCACCATTTTCATAATCTTAGGTCAATTAATCTTGAGAAACCTGCGCGATTATTGGCGTATTTTCTTTGAAACGATCGATGAAAAATCTAAAATTATCCTTTTTTTATTGAATAGTGATATTCAAATCTTCATAAATCAGTCAGTTTAAGTGATTTGAAATTAACTCTTAAAAGTCAGTGATTTAGTTGATTGGAAATTAACTCTATGACCACCATAAAATCTGTGCTTTCTCTTGTGGTGTATGCATTCTCCTTAATATCCGCTCGAATAAAACATCACATACAAAAGTACTACATAGTACTACTACTACTACACATCAAAAGTAAACATAACATTTCAATACTTGCCAAAAACAAAAGAGAGAAAAATGCAATTAATAGGCAGACGATATTTGGAAAAGTACAGATATTTAGACTGGAAAATGAAATTATCTGAAATTAAAAACACGCGCTGACGATATTTACAAAAGTAAAAATATTCAAACCTGAAAAGGAAAATATATGAGTTATTCCATCAATAAATGCCATAAGTTTGTTTACATCTTCATTATTTTATGAGTCATTAAATATCAAAATGGATCCGGGACTAAATAGACACCCTGTATATAGAGAGTAAAAGATCATAAAATAATTTTTCTTGAATTTATTTTTTAGAAAAAATGATATTTCATATTTTTTTCATTTCCTACAGACACGTGCAGAAAATTATATTTTTGCAGATTTCATTTCCAAAAAGATTTAATTTATTTTCAGTTAGAGCTTTAATCAATGTGATGGCAACACTTTGAAAAAAGCTATTTTTTTCTCATGAATGCGAAACGTGCTTAATCCTCATTTTTATTTTTGACGAAAAAAATTATTGAAAAACAGTTAAAATATTTATTTAAAAATTCATTAAAAATAGAAATTTAATTTTAAGATTAAAACAGTAGTATCATTTAAAAGATAAATTTTTTATCTTTAACTTCATGTAAAAATCTTTTTTGTGCGGTAATATTTTCGGCAGTTATAGTAGAAACACGTCAAAATTTCGCTTAATTTTTAAATAAATAAAATTCTAGTTAAAAATTCGAAAAAATAACCCCCAGGTGCACATTCCCGGCCTCCAAGATATACACGTGCCAAATTTGGTAGCTGTAGGTTGAATAGTCTGGTCTGTAGAGCGCCAACACACACACACACACACATTGAGCTTTATTATAAGTATAGATATAGATAGATTAATGTCTCAAAAATATTTTGTTAAATTTAATTCGTTGAGCAGAGGATGCAAATAAAAGCTAGATTCGTAATTTATTAGAGCACTATGTTGACTCAAATTATATAAAATATAATTATTTACTTTATTTTAACACATGTTTATCTGTTATTAAAGGTTTACAAATTAGTCGTTGTGCCCTGAAGTGAAAGGATATCTATTAAATCATGCGTGCCGTAAATAAAGCTGATTTATTGAATTAATATTGTAGATATTGTAAAAGATCATAGAAAACTTTGTCTTGCACTTACTTTTTAGAAAATATTATGTTTCCTATTTATTTTATTTCATACAGACACGTACTGAAAATTATATTTTTCTAGGTTGGCAGTAATATTTGACTTATTTTTGAATTTGAGCTTTTATCAATGTGATAGCAACTCTTTTGATAAAAAATTTATCCCATGCACGCGTAACATGCTCATGCAGTTTAAATTTTATTTTTAGTTTTGTGAAATAAAATATGGATAAATTATTTTTTTAATTCCTTTAAAAAATAATCTAATTTATTGGTTAAAACATTGATATCATTAAAAAGATAATTTTCTGAACTTTAACTTGATGTAACAATCATTTTTGTGCGATAATATTTTTGAAAGTTATAATAGGAAAATGTCAAAATTCCGCTTAATTTTCAATCAATTAAAATTCTAATAACAAATTCAAAATAATCTCTTCGAGGTGCAAGAGATTAACTGTTCGGTAACTGTAGGTCGAACAATCTGGCTTGTAGAGCGCCAACACACACACACACCCGCAAACATTCAGCTTTATTATAAGTATAGATTCAGATATAGATAATTCTGTAATTTATATAATTAATATTTTTTACAAATTTATTTATTTGGCAACTAGGTTAATTACATCTTTGTAATCGACTTGACAACTAATTCTCAACCTGAGTACCCTAAGCTACAACCTGGTCGGATATCTGCTACTGAAAAATGGCAATCCAAACAAATTTATTTTTTTAGATGTTTGACATTAATGCATCACAAATGCTAAATAAGTTAAAATAATGATAAAAGTAGTCTTCAAACATTGAACAATTTTAATAAAACATTGATAGTGATGGCAGACTATCGTGCATTTGCAGAATTAACGCCATTTTTTCACGCATAATAAGCTAGCAGAACTTACACATCTTTGGTTGTGGCATGATGAAAGACAGCAACGACAACCATAGCATAATAATAAAGAAATGAAAACTATTATTAATTTTATAAATATTTTCTTTTCCACAAAAATGATATGGGTGAATTAAAATCGAAACAAATTAGTGAAGATGAAGATTCGTTTGAAAAAAACAATGATATCAAAATAATTGTTGAAAACTATGCAATTAAATTTTAAATTATGTAAAAATAATTCTGCTGATTCTTAGTAAAAAGTTCGCCCCCTAAAATGGAATGATGGTTAAATTTGGTTTGATGAGATGAATTCTTCGCGCATTGTTTTTAATATTCTAGGTCATAAGAGATATTTTCATTTAAAATCATCCAACAATCCTTACCGATAAATCATCTCCCACCTAAGAGCACCTCAGATATGAGGATGAGAAGCTACTTTAACGGTAGTTGGTTCTCGCCACTTGGGTGAGAACAGAAATTTTGTAGCGTCGGCTACCCCCTACCGACGACGGGAAGACCTCCCACAGGAGGGATTGTACCGTGACCGTTGAGGGTCCTTAGGACTCCATCTCAGTTCCTGTCAAAGCTGTCGCGTCGGTCTGGTCATTCAGATTAATCCATGTGCCTCAGTTCGCAAGACATTCACGCGCGTAGCTTAACAGAACAGCACATCATCTCATTTTCATTACAATTGCATTGCACTATGGAATGCGTACATATTCAAGCATCGCCATCTATTATCCAAAAGAAAAGATAGAGCAATGCAACTGCTACAAACATCATTATTTTTAGACGGAAAAAAATAAGATTTATAAAAAAAAAAGACCAAGTAGAATCTTAAAGAAAGAAATCTAAAGGAAATTTTAAATAATTTCAAATAGATCAATATATTTCAAAAGACAAACTCGAACGCAATTTCCATAAAATTCATATATATTCAAAAGCGATCTGAAAAAAGTTTACATTTTTAGGTTGGTTATTTAAAATTTTAAAGTCATATTATGTAAATAGGACAAGTTTGACGCATTTTTCAGTTTCGTTTGTCGAAATGTGCAAATGGCCTTAAAAAAATGTTATCTAAATATCAATCTTACATCCTTTATAAATTTAGTGAAAAGGTTTATTGTTTCCTTGCTTACAGCATGTGATTTATAACAATTCTAAAAGTTTATAAAGAATATGTGAAACAAAATATAAAAGATTTTATATATTATGTCATTAAGCTTGACAATGCTCAATGAATATCCCGTCGATGTACAATATTTTTTGTATTTAACTCTATACCGTAAATCTGTGGTTGACTCTGTACTTGCACTTCAGCAGCTCTTCTTCCATTGCTTTCCAAGGATTTTGGACATTTCACGAATTTGCTACCAAAAAAAAGTTTTCCCCTCTTTCGAAGATCTACGACAAACGTTAAACTCATCAGGAAAGTACTTAATTAAAAATCAATGAAAAAGTTATTTCGACTATTCGTGTTTAAAATTAGAGCGAAACGTTCGAATAATCTTTTTTTAAAAAAATTAGTGAAAGATGTCGAAATTAGAATATTGGATGCAGGAAATTTAACTTTAAGTCTTGAAACTATTCGAAAAAAAAGTAATTTTAAAAACTTCAAACGAAATTCAGTAAATCATGCTACAGATGAAAAAGCAATTTTTTTTAGGACGGCAATTGTTTGTTACCTTTGATAATGCACAGATTTTTTTTTTTGCAATCATTAGAAATGATATTGCAGGTAAGTATGTGCAAAAAACCATTCAAAATAATACAAAGTATTCAATAAAATATTTTTCTCATTAAATTTTATAATTTGGACTTCGATATATGTTTAGCCACCATTGCTACTATCCATATGCCAACTTTCATAATTCTAAGGGCAAAATATATGTCTCGACACAGCAGACAAATAGAAAGATACACACTCAAAAATAATTTCTTTTGTAAGTATAGAAATACATCGAGTCGTTTGGTCAAATTATAGATACAAAATAACTCAATCAATAAACTGAAATTGTGAGTGTTTTAACTCCTAGAATAAAATAACGCCCTAGAAAGCGCAAACCGATTTCATAGCTTTGATGCGATATTCTCAGTTGAATTCACAACCTAAGGTTAATTAACATAAAAATGTTACGCAATATGTCTTGAATTTTAGCCAATCCTTTGAATTGCACTATTTCAGTTTAATTAATATCAGCTTAACTGAATGTTAACTTCAACATATTACACTCAGGTGCAGATAAGCTACGCTTGGTAATCTAAATTGCCTGCAGATAGACGAAAAAAGGAGGAAAATAGATTAAAAATTGTTATTAGCCTAGTTTCTAAAACGATAACCTTTTAAAACATACAAATTCTATGATTTATAAAATACTGGGACTGCAACGTGTTCTTGCATTGAATTCATTACAATCATTATTAATTAAATTTTAAAATGTTGATTTGTAATGTAGGGGAATATTGATTATGCATTTAACTCATGTTATTGATAGCTCCTAGAAAATAATAATTTTTAATATTATAATTTTTAGAGTTTATCATTTTTTTATAATTAATCATAATAATGAAATGCTTGCATTTGTAAGGAAGCAAATCTTTATCCAATGATTATTGTTATTTTTTAAAAAATGTTATTACTTTAGATTTTTTCATCATATTATACATATAAAAAATTAATTAATAAAAAGTATGTATGCTTCCTCGGTGTTAGTTAAACAAATAATTAATTTGAAATAAACTAATGACATGTTTAGTGAATCAAAAATGTGATAAAATGTAAAACAAAACAGGTTAGCTATTAAAAATAATGTGAACCGTTGAATTCCTACATTCTACGACAGAATGCTATAAATTGCTAAGATTGGTATTTTCAGACCTCAATCTGAGTCAGCTAATCTGAGACCATTACATTGACACGAATGTATTACCATTGATTAATTAGTGATACGTATTACCATTGACACGAATGGTCACACAAACCCATACATGTAAGTTAGGTATAAAGACACTGTGATATGAAAATGGAGCTGATCGCAAAAGTAAGCTAGATCATTTTCGATATAAAGTACAGATTGGGAAAAATCAGAAACAAATTTTTGAAAAAGAAAAGAAATAAAACTTTTTTTATTTAAGATTATTTACTTAAAAAGTAAAAAACATGACTATTGAAAACATCTTATTCAAAATCGGGAAGTATGTAGGGCCTCTTTTTTTTCAAATGCGTGATCAAGATTAAAAACAGGAGAGTTCAGTTTAACATTCTTGGGGAAAATGTAGAACTTTTATTTATACAACAATAATGAAATTTCGCAGCACAGTTAGTTCTAATTTAACAAATTCAAACATAAAAGTCAGTCACGTAATTATAGAATGGTAAAATGCCAGGAAAACGTGATTTTACAGAATACTGATTAGAAATGTTGTAATTGCTTAGATACTATTATAATCTTATTCTCCAGGATTTAAAAATTAAAAAAAATGTATTAATAAAAACAATGCCGAACCAACTAGCAAAAGATTTATGATTATAAACCGGTACGCCTGCAGGCAATATATTGCGAAAATGCGATCAGAATATAATGAATATAACAAAGTTGATTTTTATAATGTTCTATAAGATATAAAAATGAAATACTTGTTACAAAAGTTTATAAACTATCGTTTAATTTAATTTTCTAAAGACCAAATTTACTTAAGTCACCAATAAAAAAAGCAAGGAAAATATAATTTCTCTAAAATTAAAAATTCACCTTTGCTTCCATCTTAATCACGATGGATTTTAAATTACACAGCCCTGTTACAAGAACTTTTGCTAAAATTTTACACAAGGAAGAAATGAGGGATAAAAAGCAAATATCAGATAGAGGATCGAAAAAGTGACATTTTTTTAATGGACTAATTTTCTACACATAGGCACAGTATTCCTGGCATTTACGGAATCAGCAGCAGAAGCAGTAATATGAACATACAACCAAGAATGCTTTTAAAAAAATGGAACGGTATAATATTAACTCTGGATTGGAAAAGTAGAATCGCTAGGATTCCTCCTCCTACGCAAATGACTTTGCCACTTCTAATGAAGAAGTATTTCCAATTTCTCGCCATGCTTTCATCAGATCTTGAGATTGAAAATGACCAAGCAAAAATCATGTTCTGTTTGCCGTTCTGGTTGCCCAGTTGAATGAATAATTTTACAGAACACTATGAGGCCAATTTACTCTTCGTTTGAAATAAGACGTAGAGCCAATTCTTCCTTCCTTTAAAAAAAAAATTATTCAGCATGATAGCAAAGGCTTCAGTTTGATACCTTGTTTGAATTTTGTCCTTTTTTTTATTTTTGAGATTGTTTCATTTAAAGTTATATAATTTACTGATAACATTTTTTTTAATTAAACGTCTTAGAATGAAAATTTGAATTTTCTCTCAGAAAAAAAAATGTCGAAAAATGAAATGTGAGGCTTTTAAAATAAGAAAATTTGTCAGCCTGAGGCCGAATAGAATAGTAATTTTATGAATGAATGGATAATAATTAAAACCTGATAATGATTTTATTTTAAAATTTTTGTAGCTTGCTTACGCTAATAGCTTTTTAACATTCACCATTCTATTGGTACTTGCATAATTTATTTTCGCTACTTTCTTCGTAAAGTATCACTTTTTAAAAAACTTTTCACCTTGAATTCATCATCATTTTCCCTTAAAAAAACAAAGGCTATTTAACAGAAATTTTAAGAATTCATTAATTTATTTAGTTCACAATATTGTGATGAACTTATTTTGTCACTTCATTTACTTGATGATAATATTTTTACATACCTTCTGTACCTTTATATTATGTCTTATTACTGAGTCAATTTTATTTTCTTTAATCTTTCAAAATTCAGCATTATTTTAATATTTTGATTTATCTCGACCAACAAAAATAGGAAAATCAATTTTTGAATTTATATAGTTTGAAAAATGATTTATGATATTTAATTATGCTTATTGCAGATTTGCTTTTAATACTAATTAGAATCTATTTTAAATCTATTTTCCATATGTGCCTTTGTTTTAAAAATACTCATTTCATCTTAATTGAATATTTCTTGCCATTTTATAACCTGAAATGCCTTCCTTTCAACTTTTGTATTTTTTTCATCTTGCAATGCATAATGGATATTCAGACTTATATTTAATTCCACAATTAATTCAAAACTTCAAACTGGATTCAACTTAAGGCAGGAGTCAAACTGATTGAATATTTTAAACAGGGGTTGCAAAGTGACTGAGCTATTTTATACTCAAAAATTAAAAATGCAAAAGAATAAAAGCACTTTTTTTTAATTTTGGCTTTATTTTTATTATTCATGTATATAATCTTATATATATGTATATAATATCATTACATATATATAAAATGCAAATAAACTGCATTTGTATGTTTGCCTTCATATTGGAAAAAATGACCAAAATGTCCAGAGTGATTGATTATGAATCAGATAATGCACAAGCCATGAGAGAAGCCTTCCATTTAAAAAGCGCTTTTAAATTATGTTTCTTAGCCTAATACATAACAACTCTTCCTAGGTAACAATGGCAGATTGTTATTAAAATGGTAGTCTTCTGAATGAAGACAGTATCGCCTTCACCAACGACCCAATTCCTGCTTGTTGTAATCCAAAATGTAAGAAACTTTTCTTAACAATCTCTATCATAATAAAATAGTGTTTTGTGAAGAAAATAACTAATATTTATCACAGCTATAATAATTAAGCACGAGCATGTAAATACGTGAATAATTTCCGTTGTTAAAGTTTCCAAAAAGTCATTTCTGAGAAAACACTTGTAATATTTCAATCCAATCATCACGATTGGGAAGATTCATAATTAACCAGTTAAGGAATTATATTTGATATTAGTATATGCAACAACAGATAAGAATAATCACATTCATCATTATCGGATGAAATAAAAATCAATCTCAAGAACTTATTTTTTATTCATATTTGATAGGAGGAGGAGCTTATCTTTTGTTCAAGTGCCTTGATAAAGGTTTTAGAACAAGCAATTGAGAACTTCAGATATTGTGATAGACATTTTATAAAATCAAGTCTTTAAAATGTATTAATGAGGCATTTAATTGTTTCCGTAATACATTTTGGAACCTTTAGCTTATAATCTCTCTTCAACTCATGTACCGGTTCAATCATTATTGATCTCGCCCAAAATTTTAATTCTAAGCAAAAGCAATATTTATATGAGATTCAATGTTAAGTGGTAAAGCACGAAAACAAAAGAACAGACATAATTACTTGTTTGTTTCAAAATTAAATAAATAATCAAATAAAGTAATTGTGTTCATAACTACAATGAAAAATCAATAAAAAAAATTTAGTTGGGGAAAAAAATGAATAATTTTTTTATCTGATTACTCAACAAAAAAAGAACAAATATTTGGACCTGGGTAATCGATAAAAGCTTGCTTCATTTAAATGCAATAAAGCAGAATCCTTGCTTCGTAAAGAAAATAAATGGACCGGAGGCCAATACAAGCCAAGAAATAAATAAATGACTATTAATTTAATAACTCTTTGTATTTCTAAAATTAAATCTTCAAAAGTAATTTCAGGTGTAAAAGCAATACATTCGTTTAGACTTTAGAATAAAGCTTATACTTCACGAGGTTTAAGACTTTTTATGAATCATTAAAATCAGTGACAATCATTAAATCCTAATTGTGTTCTAATATCACATTTAGTGAGAAAATATTCATAAAGGGTAATATTTTTATGATAACACTAACACAGGGAAAAGCACTTAGGTAAAGGCTTTGGAAAAAAATAAAATTTGTTTAAATTTTGTTACAACAATAGATGAGTTGATGCAAATTGTATTTGAAATAATATTTTTTAAATATTAAAATTATACGACCTATAGCAGAGAAAAGAAATTAAAATCTCTAAAAAACTTTTTTTAATGTCAGGAAAATATAAAAATAATTTTGATTCGATAAAATTTCTGAAGTGTTAAAATAAAATTTCTAAAGTGTTAAATTGCTTAAAATTTTAAAAACTCCTTTATAAGTGACAATCTTTTCCTAGGAGGAAGCAACTTGTTAAATCTTAAGTTTCTAAGGGTTTAAAAGATTTTTTGATGATTCAGCGGTATTTCGCTTTAAGGATCATGTTAAAAAGCAGTTCAAATTAGAGGAGGGAAAACAACTTTTGATCCTCTAATAACCTTTTCGTTTATTTTTCTATATTTTTGTTCTTGAGGTCCATAAACACTTTTACAAACTCAATTGAAAATTTCTCCGTCCATGTGTCTGTTGGTTGTCCACAGAACAAATTAACATAGTTCTACCGAATTTACCACATATGTATTTTGATGGGTGAGAATGTGTACTTTAAAACAATTTTTTTTAAATTCACACTGGAAATTTAAAAAATAAGCAAAGTTTTGGTGTTTTTCAATATACTTCCAGAATAATTTTACACAAAAATTATTTTGCGTTATTTTTAAATTTAAAAAATTGACCTTTTTAATGATTTCAATTAAGAACTTGCACAGGTTTTTTTTTTTCTTAAATTATGCCTTTTTTTTATATTTTTGAAATTTTTTCGATGATATTTTTTATTGTTGCAATGAAATCCTTTATTATATTATCAAATATTTAATCGCGTGATTTTCTTCCATGGTTGAAAAGTGAGGGAGAAAGACTGTTTATTACCTGTGCAATTTGTATAAAGAATAAGATAATGAAATTACAATACCGTGAAAAACAGCATGCAATTAAAAACAGATTTCCCTCACAGTTAAATTTTTAAAGTATTAAGATGTCAAGCGATTTGATTCCATTAAAAAGACTAGAGGGTAATTCTAGATTCTAGGATCCATATTTATTGAAGATCTGCAGAAATTTTGCCAAAGCCACGTCATGAGAGCTATTGCAATAGGTAATATCTCTGTGAGAAGTCCGATTACCAATGTAGGATACTCTTTCACATAGATTGGTTAATTTCAATATAAGCTTGTGTTTAAACAAAATGAGATTTTCAATCGATTAATCTCTAATTACCAATCATTTTCTATTTACCTCAATGTGGATTGTAGTATGATGTTTGTAAAATAAAGCAGAATAAACGATTTTTTAAGCATATTTAAAAGGATTTTATAACTTTTGTTAAAACGCAACCAATAATTTATTTTCCAGAATCCTTATTCCACCATTAGAGGGAAAAGAATGGAAAATTCCAACAAAACATCGTCTTGATCGATTTTTACAGACGCACGCGTAACCAGAATCTTAAAATAACTTCCCAAACCATGTCGGGACTTTCCCACTTTTATTTACTTATTTCGCTGCTGACCTTCCTAGTGTAAAGACACGTTGCTGCGAATTGATAAGGAAACCTTTCAGTAAGAAGATGTATGGGAAGCCATGGAGGAGTAAAAATCGATAGAAGCGCAGGAGCTCTGACGGTGGGGATTTTAAAGCCGTCGAATGGGGATTTGTGAAGGGAAAAGCAATAAATTTGTTGGTAATCATGTCTAAGTAATATATTAGATTAAAGTTTCAGAGATCTTAAGAAAATGTAACAGAAAAATAAAATGCTGAGTACAGGGACGAAAGTAATGCGATAAAACAGACAGATTTGCTTTATAATAATTTCTTTCAATGACAATTTTCATGGGCCCAATCCCGGTTTGAATCCAAGCCCATCTTAAAGATCAAAACTGAAAATTTAAGCCTAAGCACACAGGTTTCGCTTTCAGTGTTAGTTAAGTTTCCCTTTCACTCAGACGATTTAAAGACGAAGATCAGTAAATCACAGAAATTATTACACGAAAGTAATTCCCATCAGTGTGTGCCATCTTTTAGAGGCACCCTTCAAATTATTTACTTTTTAAATGAGTGAAGGGCTATACGTTTCTCACCTTTAAATTAATATATAAAAGAAATGTTAATTGGATTTCGGTACTTGAATAGTTATTTCATATAGCCGCTTTTCTCGATTATCTGACTCGCGGGAAATTTTGGTTATATTTAATTTTTATAAAATTTCTTATGTAAAATTTAATGTTTATTCTTCTTTCAAAAAAGTACTTTAAGCCATAGCTAAGAATAGCTATTCTTCCAAGATATTAATAGCATTAGTTTACTAATGTTACCCGACTTTAATGAACAGCAGTTTATCACACCAAATGTAAATGTTATTTTAGGTAATATTTGCTCAATAAATACACTATATTCTAATTAATTAATTAAGCACACACGGAAACAAAGTTAATTGGTTAATGAAATTGACAAAATAGGTCCAGTTGTTGAGGTGTGAGACTGTATGAAGATTTTATTCTGCTCTATATATAAAATAATGAATGCATAGAGCTTAGAGATCATCGTTGACGTATCTAAATATCATAAGTTTTCAAATGAAATAAAAATTTGCAAAATCGGTGCTATGTTTAAGTTTGGAGGACAAGTTCTTTGAATTTCCTTGGCTGTTTTAAATACATAGACAGTGATAAATTTACAGCTTATTTTTTAAAAATCTTAAACCTTATATATCTTGTGCAAATGAGTCTGCTATTGGAGTCGTGAATTATGACATCAGAGTTTCACTGTCAGGAAAATCTGTTCTTTAATTGAAGGTTGTAGCAGTTGCATTACACTTATCTTCTCTTTTGGATACTAGATGGCGATGCCTGTTTAGGCCATCCCATATGTCATCCCATAATGCATTGCGATTGTAATGAGAAGGAGATATGATTCTGAACTGTGAAGCGCGAGCGCGAATGTCTTGTCTTTGTGTTTGTTTTAAGTGTGTGAATGTGATTATTAAAGAAATGTTTCCAACAACATTCGTCCTGTTGCTTCCTGCACAGATCATAATAATCTACATACCACCGCAAGGTTGTTTTTCACAATACTTTAATTTTACTTCCATATTTCTCACATAAACTGCACAGATATTAAACAGGATCTTTCTTATTTGACTTTCAACAATAGGGAAAAATCATGTATTTAAATAGTTCATATAACAATAAAAATTGCTTTAATCGCATTACAACATTGAAGTTATGGTTAAAAATTATGCTAAAACTATTTTTTTTTAATATAGAAATTCCTTCAAAAAATTGCATGGTAATTTATTTTGTATCGTTGAAAGAACAATTTTTTTAACTTAAAAAATTTAATTAAAAAAAGGAATTAAAAGAATATTTACCAAAGGCTTCATGGTAAAATGCCAAAAATAATCATGGTATCCTCGAAAATTATCTCCGAAATGCAGCAAAGGGAATCATAAAACAACGTTTATCAATAGAAGAAAATGATTTTAACAGATTTTTATACTTGTGAAGAACCTTTGACTGCATAGGTCATAGCCATTCTAATTTTTGACTGTATGTTATAAGAGGTATGTATATAAGACACTTATGTAAACACAAAATGAAGCCGAATTTATATATCGCCGTTTGCTCACTTTTCACAAGTTTTTATTTTTTAAACATTTGAACCTGGCAGAAAGTCGGAGACAATGTACTTGCGAGCAAGAAGAAAACCTGTAACATATTATTTTTAGAACATAAATTATGACAAACCTGGAGACATCTAAAAAAAAATATAGATGCATTCTGCTGTTCATTGCCCAACACGATTTTTGACCTCTTTGAAGAAATAAAAACGAAATGGATCTTCACCATGAAATTTCTTAGTCACATTTAATACTAAATTACTCCTTTTTTTTCAATATTAAATCGCATTTTTTCTTTTCTTTTTTTTTCCCCTTTAAAAAATCACTTTCCAGAGAGCATGTTTAAAAAGCCAAAATAATATTCTTTGGGCAATTAGAGATAAAAGCAACTGTATAGAATATACATCATTAAAAACTAATAAATCAAATCAAATCTAAGAAAGGAAAGTTATTTGAGTTATATAGTTTGAATAAAATGAATCTAAATTCATCATTTTTGATTATATACCGAAATCGACGGAAATGAGAAACTCGGACTAAAGAAGTTGTTAAAAAATCATTCATAAGAAGATCCAGTTAGAAAGAAAGAAACTAGAATTGTTAAATGATTTTTTTGCGAAGCTTCCAAGTTACATTAACATAATTGTGGAGCTGAGAAATATTTGCTCCTTTTTGCCACGTAAATTTCTTGAAAAAAGAAATAAATTCAAGTGGAAAAGATTCAGCCTATAAAATGTGACCATAATAATAAAAGAATGGAAAAATCTGTTTATTCTTACGGTAATATGAAGAATTTGTTAACCATTCTATCATTTGAATTAAAAAAAAAATCGAAAGTACATGAAGAAATATGTCCTTCTTTTGACTTTTACCGACATGAAAGCATAATTTTAACTTCCATCTGGAACACCACACTGTGTACAATTGTGGTTGCATGTACCATAAGATTTCCCTCTAATATTTCTATAACTTGTTATTACTAATTTAAACGCAGAATTGTGCGGCGATTGAACGAAGAGAACCCCGATCACGTAACGATCCCAAAAGAATCATAGCGTGCGTTATTCGTTATTCTTGCAGCGAGCAGAGTATATAATGCCCTAGTATATAAAAAAGATTACATACATATTACCTCTCAAAAGACTCCAAAGAAGAACACTCGTAATGCTTCCAATCATGATATTATTTGTTTTAAATTATATCTTTAGGGGATTAACAAACAGAATTTTCTAAACGTTTTATTTCGACAAATTCTGTTAAAATTATCATATAATTACCGAATGAAAAATTGTTTGCCAGTAAAAAGTAACAGGAGATACGCAAACAAAGCGTTTTTCTTCATTTCAGAAATTCTTAAAGGTGCAAGAAAAAACAAAATATTCTTATTACAAGAAATCCTTCTTTTCTTTAAGAAAGAAGTCTTCTCTTCTTTCAAAAAGCGATGAAAAAGACCATAAAAATATTGGCGATTGTTAAAAAAAGCTAAAAAGGACAAAATCAATGATACCAACAAAGGCCCCTATTTTTACCTCCCTATGCATTTAAATTTTAATACTGGACAATTCGCATCAGCTTGACGTCATATTACGTCAAGGCGGGTCCGTGCAAGTCTTCAACTACCATAAACATATTGAGCATCTGATCTCTGCTTGGGTTATATTAAAAAACTTAGCTCTCCCTGTTTTATTCTTTACCCTCTTTTGCAAAGCATTCACAAGTTAATATCTTTAAAAATATTCGTAATTACTTGAAAAATCTTTTAATTATACAAATTTTATTTTTTGGTGGAACGAAAATGTGGATATCATTGACCTAATTATTCTAGTCCTTGTTTTTCCATTACAAAAGATTTGATACGCTGAACAGTTATTCCCGTATAAATGAGCTGTTTTAACATGATTTTGCATCAAAAATATATTGAGATGAAATATATTTAGGCAAATCTTGGGTGGTGTTTGGTACAAAATTATATTTCTACTAGTTAACATTTGAAGAAATTCTACCTTCTACGTATTCTACGGAAATTACAGAAGAGATGGCATTAGATTATAATTAGATCCTAAATCCTAGGAACGCGATTAGAATTAGAAGAGAAATAAGAGAATTGTGAAGAAGATATTAGATTCTCTTGCCAATGTAAGCAATTTATTTGAACAAAATCAACGAACCATCGCAACTCTTACCAGTATATATAAATGAAAATGTTTTATCAATCAACAAGTTTCAAAATGCTTCAGGTAATAAAAAGTATTTTATAATTATACAGTTTGAAGAATTAAGCAAATATTCGTCGAAATGTATGAATTAATAATGAGTTGTGTCATCTCAGTTCTTTCAAAAATGGACATGGCTTTTTTTTGTTTTTTTTTTCATTTCTGATTGCTTATCTTATATCTATTATTACAGTTGCGACAATATTTATTTTACTCGTAATATTTTTTCACAGTTATTTTTTTTCTATGAAATGTAGATTAGATAAATAAATTCCAATAAAAAACGAAGATCATATAATATTCATTACAGTCGTATGTATTTATTAAAATTAGCAACGTTTTTCATAAAATTGGATATATATGTATGTCTTCCAACTCTTATTAACTTATAAAGAATCTGAAAGCCGAATAAAAATGCAAACGATATTTTTTTTAAGTCCGTATAACGGAAATCGGGAAGTTTCTGGTGAAAATAAAAATAAACACAGTGTTAATTTGTTTCCTATCAACAATATCGAAAAATAAAAATGTTAGAAAAGCAATCAAATGGAAATAATAAAATAGTAATGTCATCAGAAACTCGTAGTATATTTAAAAAATAAAAATACCTTAAAACTGGAATTTTTTTGAACAGCAATGATAACAACATTTTAAACAAAATTAATAAGAAAAGCACAGAGAAAATTTTAATTGTTTAAATGACATTTAACGTGCAAAATACTGCAAGAATTCAAAATACAAGTTAAAGAAAAATCAATAAAAAATGATTTGCGATATGTTTTAATGAATCCGGAACATTTTAAAGTTTCACAATATAATAAATTTTTTTAATATTTTCCTCATAAATCAATAAATTACGAATACATTTGACTGATACATTTTATGGTGCATGAAATATGTTTAACAACCATGAGGAAAATTTAACTATAATAACTCAAAAGTTGGCAAAAAAGAAATTTGAAATGTTTAAAACAAAATAAAATAATTTCCCAAACAAAACTATGAAAACAAGTTACGTCATTGCCCCTTTTTGAATTCCCCAACAGAACCAAAAAATCCCTCTATCCCTACTTCTCTCTAAGTAGGGGAAAGTTGGGGATTTTCTTCTCTCCGCTCCACTCCAGATTGTTCCTCAGTTCTCTCCATCCTCATCTGGGAAGATGTCGGACAATAACATCATCCTCAACAACGGCTGCGAAAAGGTCAGCGTCACGGATTCCACGCCGGACAACCCGATAAAACCGCCAATATCCAAGCGTAAACAACACAAAAAATTAGTCAGGTTGTTGACCGTTATGGCTTATGTTTTCTCTGTCTCCCTGGGGGCCATAGTGCTGTCGCTCTATTACGTTTTTCTGTGGGATCCACAAATACAAAGAGAAGACCAAAGGAAGCTGACCGCTCTACCCCAACCAGAACGTCTGATATCTGATCCGTCGGACCGGCCTGATGTTGCAGGCCTCAATATGTCATCTTTGACGGCAACCACACCGACAGAGCAAGGTGCGACAATTAGTGGGAAAGGAAATGGAAAATGATGACACTATTGAGAGCGATAGAAAATATAACTAAAAACTAAAAGGTAAGAATTTTCCATTTTATTCGATATTTTACGAAGCATATAACACTAAATTATGCCTGTCAGATTTTATAACTGTAGTCATTTAATTAATAAGCATTAATTAAGCATAATTTAGTCATTTAACTGACCAGTTATCAAAAACAGTGAATTTTATGTCATATAGTGAATATGCATTTACCGATTGTTTGAACGTCAATGCATTTTTTTTTTCAAAAATTGAATATGGTATTTAAAAAAAGAGGTTTATAAATTACCGGTAGCAATAAAAATATAGAAAAATGCTTTTTTTTTTCTTCTGCTAATAATATGTATGAGTGTGTTTGTCTGTATGTACATGCATGAGTATGAGTGTGTGATTTTGCTTTTGAAATTTTAATTATAAAAAGAGGATTTATACCAAAATTTAGCACAAAACATAAAAACAAAAAAATTATGTTTAATTATAAAGAAAGGAAGATTTTTATGTCATGAAAAACTAACGACTTTTTTATGTTACCAATGTACTAGTTGTGCAAATTTGTCCTGAATTTGGCAATTTTTAAAAATATTTTTTATGTAATTTTTCACGAAATCGTAGCAAAGAAATTCAAACCATTTTCATTATTTTCTTCCCTTGCTGAAAAGAAGGATTCTGCTTGAAATCTGAGCAATTTACATGGCGAATAAGAAATTAAATTACTGGACCACGAAAGTTAAAAGATAGATAACCAAACATTTACATTTTTAAATACCATGATATCATAATGAATTATTCAATTGATTGAATAATTCATTATGAATTATGAATTGATTATGAATTATGAATTGATTGAATTCATGTACATAATGAATGCGTAACATTATTAAATTAGCATGGCTTTGATTTCCGCCACAATTTGATATTTAAAATATTTTTGGGAGAAAATCAAAAATATTAAGAATTTCTATACATAAAAGATTTATATGAAAGAAAGTACAAAAAATTTTCCGCATGAACCAGTTAGTATCCGTTTATTAAAATCTTTAATAAAATTTAGAAATCAGATAATTTATTTAAACAAATTTATTTTTTATGTTAAATAATAATTTAAAATAAAAATTGTGCAATTAATCACACAAATGCATTTAATGTAATTTTTGATTTATTCTTATTTTATTAATAGGCAAATAAATGTATTTCATTTTATAATCATCATTTTTCTGTTATCACTTGATAAATTTGGATTTTTTTTTATTTAAAAAAGTTTTTGAGTAACCAGGCAATGGCGAAAAGAGAAAAAAAAACATGAATGCTTCTAATCATATTTTATAGATTTAGAATAGCTCAAAATATTCTTTGTTTTAAACAAAATTAGAATTAAAATTTGATTTTTAAAAAGAATTTCCATATCGTTTTCATATTTCATGTTAAAATTGTTTTAGTAGATGCTTTAATGTGTAACGAATTCAGAATGCATTGTAATAAGTGTTCTCAGTATAGATGGTAATTTGTATGAATGAATACAAATAGCTATAAAAAGAAAGAATCCCATCTTCCTAAGAATATCGGCTCTCGGAGATTTAACATATTATACGCATAAGAACTTTTAGTAATATTTTACTTAACACGGTACATGGAAACGTGACAGATTTTCATTTTTTTTATCATACATACAAAAAATAGGGTAAGCTTGTTACGAAGGAAAATCTCAATGAAATTCTGAAATATACAGTGACTCCCAAAAGTGTTCGTACACCAACAAGAATCAATTAAAAACCTCCTTATTTACCATTACATATTCTTATTTTTATATGAAAATTTTTTCATAGCATATTTTTACAGTTCTTAATAAAGTAGTGAAGAATAAATTTTAATTACGATGCAAATTATTTTTTTAAAAATGACAATAAATAAAATTGCACAAAAATAGGACACAAAAGTGATCATACACTTTAAAAAAACATCACTAAATATGAAATTTCCTAAATTTTTATAAATGTTTAGTATTTAGTAGGATATCCTTTATTCTTTATAACAGCTTTTAAACGTTTGGGCATTGATTCAACTAAACGGTCGGTTACTTCTGTACCGATCTTGTTCCATTCTTTGATCATTACTGCTTTCAGTTGAATTTTCGATTTAATGTCGTGACTTCTTATTCGCACCTCTAATTCTTTACAAATATGTTCTATAGGGTTTAAATCCGATGATTGAGCTGGTGTTTTAAGGGTTTGAGGGCAATGATAGAGGCAAAAAAGACGAACATTCATGTCCGTGTGCTTAGGATCGTTGTCTTGGTAATACACAAAGTTGTTTAAAATGCCCAATTTTTGCGCTGACACTTTAAAATTATTATTGAGAATATTTATATAAACTCTATGATCCATTATATCATGAATGAATACTAAATTGATTACTCCAGCCGCTGACATACACCCCCAAACCATGACACCTCCACCGCCATGTTTTACTGTTCCAACTAAATTCTTGGGATTAAGTTCTTCGTTTTTTTTTTTTTTTTTTTTCCTCCATACAATGATTTTCCCATCCGACCCAAAGATGTTAAACTTACTTTCATCTGCAAATAAGACACGATTCCAATAGCTCTCTGGCTGGTTTATCATAGATTTGGCAAATTTAAGCCTAGCAATTCTGTTCTTCTGACTTACAAAGAATTTTCTTCGTGCAGAGCGGCAATGTATACCAGCATTCCGAAGAATTCTACGAATAGTTTCACAGGAAATAGAAGTTCGATTTGATTCATTATACTGTGAAGTAAACTTTATTGCACTCAGACGTGGATTTTTTAGAAATTTACTCACAATATTTCTTTGACTTCTAGCTGACAGAATTTGAGGGCGACCATTAAGAGGCTTGTTTGCAATTCTTTTTCCCTATTTGTAACGTTTTATTATGCTTTGCACCGTTGAATTAGGTAGATTAGTTATAGTTGCAATGCCTCTAATTGATTTTCCAGCTTTAAAATGAAATATAATTAATTTTCGTACGTCTAAACTCGTTTCTTTACGAATGCGCGTCATATCTAAGAATAAAGTAAATAGAATAAATAATTGTGATATTAAATACTGAAATCAAACGATTTTAGTGTATTTTTCAATTAGAAGAAAAATAAGCCACAAAAGATATTTTTATGATGAATTTAAATAAATAATGTTTGGATGTACGAAGACTTTTGTGTTCTAATTTTGTGACATTTTTTATTTATTTATTTTTTAGAACAATACTACTTGATTTTTTTATAAAAATATTTGTTCAGTTTTATTAAAAACTATTTAAAGATGCTAATTAAAAAAAACCAACTAATAAAATGCTTTATTAAGAAGTATAGAACACAATTTCTGCAAATTTCTTTAGTGTACGAACACTTTTGGGAGCCACTGTAAATCAGCGACTCGTATGAATTTAAAGTCGCACTTATTCCAAATTTTTAATTTTGTTTGGTCGACTATCATATTGAATAAGTTCTAGCAACAAATATACTGTAAGTAAATAGCTTTGAATAATCATAATCTATATCTATTCTATACTTATAATAAAGCTCAATGTGTGTGTGTGTGTGTGTTGGCGCTCTACAGACCAGACCATTCAACCTACAGCTACCAAATTTGGCACGTGTATACTTTGGAGACCGGGAATGTGCACCTGGGGGTTATTTTTTCGAATTTTTAACTAGAATTTTATTTATTTAAAAATTAAGCGAAATTTTGACGTGTTTCTGCTATAATTGCCGAAAATATTACCACACAAAAAAGATTTTTACATGAAGTTAAAGATAAAAAATTTATCTTTTAAATGATACTACTGTTTTAATCTTAAAATTAAATTTCTATTTTTAATGAATTTTTAAATAAATATTTTAACTATGTTTTTCAATAATTTTTTTCGTCAAAAATAAAAATGAGGATTAAGCACGTTTCGCATTCATGAGAAAAAAAAATAGCTTTTTTCAAAGTGTTGCCATCACATTGATTAAAGCTCTAACTGAAAATAAATTAAATCTTTTTGGAAATGAAATCTGCAAAAATATAATTTTCGGCAAGTGTCTGTAGGAAATGAAACAAATATGAAATATTATTCTTTCTAAAAAATTAATTCAAGAAAAATTATTTTATGATCTTTTACACTCTCTATACAGGGTGTTTATTCAGTCCCGGATCCATTTTGATATTTAATGACTCATAAAATAATGAAGATATAAACAAACTTATGGCATTTATTGATGGAATAACTCATATATTTTCCTTTTCAGGTTTGAATATTTTTACTTTTGTAAATATCGTCTGCGCGTGTTTTTAATTTCAGATAATTTCATTTTCCAGTCTAAATATCTGTACTTTTCTAAATATCGTCTGCTTATTAATTGCATTTTTCTCTCTTTTGTTTTTGGAAACTATTGAAATGTTATGTTTACTTTTAATGTGTTTGATCTATGTAGTACTTTTGTTTGTGATGTTTTATTCGATCGGATATTAAGGAGAATGCATACACCACAAGAGAAAGTACAGATTTTATGGTGGTCATAGAGTTAATTTCCAATCAACTAAATCACTGACTTTTAAGAGTTAATTTCAAATCACTTAAACTGACTGATTTATGAAGATTTGAATATCACTATTCAATAAAAAAAGGATAATTTTAGATTTTTCATCGAACGTTTCAAAGAAAATACGCCAATAAGCGCGCAGGTTTCTCAAGATTAATTGGCCTAAGATTATGAAAATGGTGAGTTTTTCTAAATTTTTAACATTTAAAACTTCATAAATAAGTCTTAGTTGATCGTGGAAAATAGAAACATTCATTCATTTATTTAAAATTTGGTGTGTCCAGAATATTTATCAGAATATGATACCTTACTGCATTAAATTTAGACTTCATAATTTTTGAAATATATTTATAAGCAGGAACAAAATATTATTATTGATTTCATTTCAATCCTTTTGAAAGCAAAACTAAAAACTGAATTTTATACTGATTCTCAGAAATTTTTGTTGAATTATTGTTTGAGATATTACATAAATTATGAAAAATATTTTGTAGTTCACACAAGACTTAAATACCAAGCGATTCTGTTTGCAATACTCATATTCAATAATAATAATAATTAAAAAATAACAATAAAGATGATAAATAAAATAAAACGCTTGGTTTTATTAAAAAATATCTTAATATTAATTGCAATTTCGTCATTTACATTTTTAATTAAAGTTGAAGTTTTACCGGAAATGGCAACAAATTAGCAAAATATATATAGTAAATTGAACAAAACGAACTAAACAGTATAAGTTTGGTATGACTATCAAAATTTGAAGATTAAAAATGTTTGAGAATCCTTTAAGAGACCAGTTACTTAAAATATTTAATTGAAAATTGTAGCGAGCGGTAATACTGACGAACCGGCTGGTCGCCAAAGGCGGCTAGTATAAAAATAAAAGGTGACACAAAATTATATTAACACTTAATTGGTAGAAGTGTTATTTTTACATGACAGTATGAATCTGTTTTTTCCATTTAAATCGAAAAATAATTTTGAATCGTTCTATTTTTACACTTATTTTCGGGTTTTTTTTTTTTTTTTTTGCATATATATATAGGGAAGAAATTTCTTTTCTTACAATAAATTATAATAGAAAATTAAAAAATATGTATTCAGTGATCGCCTTTAATGACTATTAGTTCATCAGAATTTATAATTACTAAAAAATGTTAGTTAAATATTTTGTGCAAATTTATTTTAATGACTTCATTAGAAAAATATTTTTTAACCAATAAATTTAATAGACATATTCCTTATACTATTTTAGAAGCTTAACATCATTATGTTCATTGTACTAAGCATATCTCTAAATTTCACTCTATGTGTCCATACATTCAAATACATCGCAGGAGACAGGTGTAATATTTCTTTATCTAAGAAATGGGAGCATTTTAAAAAAATTTCATCAATGCTTGATTCTGAAATTAAATCTTAATTATAAGTACAGCAAAACTAAAAAAAAATATTATTAAAAGCACGATAGAGAGCTTAATTACGATTAAATGCTTTCTCGATACAGAAATATTATCTCTATTATTATTATCTTATTTATCTTATTAAATCCTTATCTCTTGATCCCATTAATGGAAAAAAAGACAGAATAAGATTTTAATAGCAGTAAAACTTTTACTTCAGTAACGAAATCAAAATATGTTTGTATCAAATATGTATCAAAATATGTTTAAATTATTTTTAATTAATTAAAAATACAAAAAAAAAATTTATGCGGAGAAATATTGACATCATTGTAAATATAATTTTTTGAATTTCAAGATAATACGAAAATCCTTTTTGTGCTATGGCATTTTCGAAAGTTATCACTAAAAAGTGCCAAAGTTTCTATTAATTTTTAAATAATTCTAATTTTTAAAAAATCTCTCCAAGATGCACTTGTCTTCAAAGCATATATCTGCTTAATTTGGTAGTTCTATGTCAAAAGGTCTGACTTGTAGCACGTCAATATACAGTTACTCACATATTCATCTTTATTATTAGTAAAAACAGAGGTAATCGAGTATGATAGATTTTCTAAAATCTGTGTCTTATACACTCTATTATACTAAAATTTTTCTCTTACAAAATTCCATTGAACTTGAAGAATGCACCATAGGCAAAGGGAAAATATCATTCTTCTTTTTTCTCTTGGATCAAGACAAAAGGCATACCATATATGTCAGTATTTAATAATTCTGGCAAATACTTTTTTTTCCAATTCAAGTAATCCGGAAAAATTGAAGTTTTTTTTCTTTATTTGAAAGTTGATATAAAATTTTAGAATTGATAATAGAGAATAATTTAAAATTTTAGAAAAATATGGTTGTACTGTAATCTTAAAATGCCTTTTTCGATCTTTTAGTATTCATGATTTGTTAATAGCCCAGATAGGATGTACAAATGTTTTTTTTTTTTTTTACTTTTTTTAGATATTTATGTATTTAGTCTAATATATTTATATTTTTGAGTATCGTGAAGCTTTTTTTTTTTTGCCATTTATACAATTGAAAAAGTGCAGAAATCATAGGTAAAACAAATTATTTTTCTTTGATTCGATAAACGCCAACTTCCCTTTTCTTGTCAGAAAACTTTTTATGAAAAATACTGCAATAAATATAGAATTCGTCGATAGAAGTTTTCGATTCTACAACTTTTTATATGATGGACAAAAGACAGTGAAAGCTGGCTATTGCAAGCAATCTATTAGTATTTACTAATTGTATATTACCGGCAAATATCTTAATATGGAAGCTTTTTCAAATTTATATAATATAATAGACATTAATTAACATTCGAGGAATTGAGCTAACAAATTTTATTTTATTTTCATTGGCGATTTTTTTTAAAGATTTTTAAATAAAACTTTAAAGATTTTATTGTTGTTTAATTATCATCGTGTTCTATGTAATTCAAAATTTTACCTTTCACACTTGTTGTTTGTTTAAGGATTTATCTTGCATCTATGACCTCTTACGGTAATAAAAGAATTCGAAATTATCTCTGAAATTTAAAAAAGTTTAAAAATGCCTTTTATGTTTGTTGTCACTTAAATGAACTGCATTTTTAAAATTGTTTAGACAGAGTTAGAGCAAATTGGAATAAGAGTTGTTACAAAAAATCATAAAATTTTCATTTAATCCTATAGGATAATTTTTGTTATAAATAAAATTAACTGTGAAGTTATAAGATTTAAAAACATTTCAATGTGTAAGTGCTTAAAGATTTTATCGAAATTGGATTTTTGTCATAGTTACAAAACTACTAAAAGGTATTATTAAAAAATATTAAAAAAGAAATAAGCTTCGTATGATTTATTGTCATTTTATATGAGATCTTCGCATATGAAGAAAAGAGTTTTAAAATACCGAAATGAGTGTATTAAAATTGTTTCAATTTGTAATTTACGAAAATATCAGTTGCTTTTTAGAATATTCGAGCTAAACTAATGTCATTACATCTTTGAGCCTAAAATATGCTCCGAATTCAGAATTCTTATTTTAAAATAGACTCAACTTGCGTTATGTCACAATCACGACAAAAGTAATTATTCATATAATCTAATATTTAATTGCCGATTATCTTAACGTGTACAAAAATATTTATGACTTAAAGGCTTTATATAGATTTAGAAATTAAATTGATGCGGCACTAAACTTAATGGGTGCCATGTGACCATGAATAGATTCCACTATGAATAATACCTGCAGACTCTAAACAAAATCTCTTCGATTAACTTAAACAGAATGATCATAAAACAACGGTGACTTTTAATTTTATGTATCAAAATTATGTCTTTCTAATTCAATTACTTTTTAAGGTCTAAAAAATATTGAATCGGTCTGTTTAACAAATGTTGTATTGTTAAATCTTTTTTAAATGGCATCACAAATGTGCATGTATACATATGCTTTTGTCTCTACATAAAACTATTATGTAGAGACAAAAGCTATTATATAAACATGAATATTCTTCATTAACTACCTTTGGTGATCAAGATGGCTAATAGAGAATATTCAAGGTTGGCCTAGAATATTGGCTGCATTGGATTTAAATAAAATCTCTTATATATAACATGATATTCATGATTCCTTCAGCAAAGCCTTATTTGGCTTCAAAATAAGAAATTTAAGCAGCATTATTTTAGAAGCCTTATACCTAATCTGTTCTTTATGAGTTGGTTCATCTTGTCAAAAACACATGAAAATTATGACTGGCTAATTTATCAGCCATCTAGTTACACATTATTTAACACAATGCTGTAACGTCCCTTGCTTATTGCTAATTCGTTGTTGATTCCATTATTAAATTGGCGCGGTGTAATCGCCATGTTTTGTGAATATTTCCAGCAGAATGTTTCATGTATTGAAACATGCTGATAAAAAAATGAAAGAATATCAAGTTTAGCAAATCAGCAATCCAGATTTATTTCCTAATATATTGAATATTTTAGTAGTTTATATTTTAGACTCTACAAAAAAAATTAAAAGAAGCAATATCAGAGAGTAAAAATTTGTTATGGCACTGCCAAATAATAAGACACAAACAGAACCTTTTTTTTTTTTCATAGAAGAAATATGTATTTAATATTAGATAAAATAATCAAGTGGTTTAAATTTTTTAGGGGGAGGGGAAGTATTGTTGCTAATGTACATAAGAATATTTTTTTAATTACCAAAATTTCGGGAGGAAATTGTACGACAATTAGATCAATATTATTTTTCAAAGAATAGTTTTCTGAATTCGGTAATGATGTTGAAATCATTTTGTGCCAAGATAATTTCGTTAGTTACAGCGAAATATCGCCAAATGTTTAATTAATTGGGAAAAAAATTAAAATCGCTCCTAGTGCATATTTTTAGCTTCCAAAGTATATTTGTAAAAAATTTGGTTGCTCTTGATAGAACGGTCAGTTATGTAGAGTGCCAACACACAGACACAAACATTCTTTTTTATTATTATTAGATTAGGCCGAGTTCAGCGACCAGCTGTTTTGCCATGGATATAGATTATTTTTAGTTTTAATTAAATTTTTTAGACATTTCATATTCCATGCTTAGTCAACTAAGTATTTTTAAATATCAAATTATCATAGATATTAAAGATTCGTAATTTTGATAGTCTTCTTTGTGTTCTATTCATTGCGTTCATTCTATCTGTTTCTAATAGAATGTAGTCCCATGATATCATAACGCTATTAAAAACATAACTATGCGATCCATCTATCTATTAATCTATCCATCTATCTATTCATCATATCAAAAAAAATTCTCGCAATAAAAAAAATAAATTTAGAAAAGCTATAGTTAAGAATTCATAAATGTCGTAAGAACAATATCCAACAACTGTAATTCTGCCATTCATAAGGAATTCATTGAAATTCAATGCATGAAATTTATAAAATGAAATAGAATAACAATTTTCTAAAAAGTATGTAATAAAATTGAATTTTAAAAATCTCCAATTCTAAATTCTGAAAAGAAATTCTAAAATAAAATTGTAATAAAAAAAAAGGTTCTATTTACCTGGCTTCCGCTCTATCAGTGCATTATCTCGGAATAATTGTTAAGATCATAATCCAACAACAGCAACTTGGTATACTTAGTATTTCATAATGATAAGTGAAATAAACTTTTTGCTGTTGTTTGTAAAAACAAATCCTCAAATGTATACTTCAAATAAAAACTTCATCAATTAAAATAAATACTTTTCTAATCGTGCACTTATTTGATTTAGTTTTTAGTAAAATAAGATAGAATTCTAAATGCTTTCTTTTAAAGAGTTGAGTGATTCATTACTGATATCAAAGTTTAAAAAAGAAGGGAAAATCACTAAAATTAATACGAAAGAAGTTTTTTTTAAATGACGAATGAAAATTTAACTTTTTTAAATCTGAAAAAAGGGGACTTAAATATTACGTGGAAAATCTACTAATATTAAATTATCAATACCACTTTTTAATTTTAAGAAAAGAAACGATGTCCAAGTATATAATTCTCAATAATTCAAAATTACTAAATAAAAGCTCTAGGATTTTTCCCTCCATAAAACAAACGGTTTAAAACTGTAAAGAGCGATTTCTTTTTTTTTAATGTATATTTATGATCCTCGGATTAAAAAAAACACAGACTAAACAAAACGATTTTCTTCCAAATAAAATAAGGCAACTAATTTTCATTATTTTATTTATTATTCTCAAAGTTGCCTCTTCAAAAATTCTAATTTAGTGCTACTGAGTATACAGCCATTGAAAGAAAACTATTTTTTTTATAACAGAATGACATTGGAATATTTTTCTCTCATAAATAAAATTTTCCTTACAAATATTATTTAAATAGCTTGTTTATGCTATTTAAATATTTTTTTTTCAAATCGATCAAACAAACGATTTTTCGCAGTCGTTTGTTTGTTTATGTTGCAAAAGTGAGAAAAGTTATTTGTAAATGGGAATTGTGGAATTTTTCTATTCGAATAAAATTAATTTTCATGGAAATTTAATTCATGAACAAATAAAAAAAGAACTCATGTGGGGGAAAAAGAAAAAAAGAGGAGGAAAATCCGAAAGATCCCATAATAACTATCCAACAACTCAGGTTGACCACAGATTCACACTTGTCACCACTTCGCTTTGATTTCTATTTATAGTCTCCAGGTCATAAATAGGGTTCCTTCGAAATGAATAACATCAGTCACTTTCCAGAAAGAAAACGGTGAAAATAAATTTCTTTTTTAAAGGAAAAAGATGTAAATATTATTGCCAGCAAAACTTCATGTTTAACTTCTTTAAGTCATTCAAAATGGAATACATTCTCGATTGCATGAGGTATTATAATTTCCGAATCGCTTTTAAATTAAGTTCACATTTTAAAGTTTTGGTGTTCTAAAACGTTGCAGTGGAAAAATTATTTTCAAGATTGAATTTTAAAAATTGTCTAGATCCAATTCAGGAAGACTTTTTCAGTTTACTAGTCCTTCTTCCACTCAATAAAATAAACAGCGAAGTTTAATTTTAAGTTTTGATGTTCTTGAATTATTTAATACAAGTTAAACTATATACTCACTGAAAGTTAGAAAAAAAATAAGGTTGGTAACATAATTTGGCAAAGGAAAATGTTGCCTTTCTTGACAAGATTTTCCATAATTTTATTTTTAATTTATAATTATTAATAAAAAATAATTAATATTCTTTTGAGCAGACTTAATCGAACTAATAAGAGAGATATTTTACTTACTTTTATGCTCCTTCTTCTATTTCACTCGGGTCAGTTCTTATATATAGAAGTCAAATGATTCAATTTAAAGATTTGGAAATTTATTTGAAGCAAAAATTTCAATACATTGTATTAAATTATGCTTAATACGAAAATTATGATGACTATGAAATAAAATAGAATTCTAAAAACAAAAAAATCAAAGAAAAATAATTGGAAAAGTAGAAGAATATCAGTTTCAAAGCATTTTATGGTATATATTTAAAAAGTTTTAAATTAAGTAAAATATCAAATATTATTTTTCAAATAAATAAAAGAAAAAGCAAAATTTTCAAAGTGACGTTACTCTTATGTCAATATTTAGTGAATAGCTAATGTGTTCCAATTAAAACCCATTTGGGAAAAAGGGAAGGGTGGATTAAGAATATATATTTACTTGCTTGACTGTTTAGTAAAATTCTGTGTTGTTAGGCTCTGGTTGTGTATTTCTATTATGTATTAATGTTTTCATGCATAATAAAGCGTCTTTATTGAGCCTATTGGACTTTTCACTATTCAACTCCCAGATGGATTTTTATATTTGTTTTTTCATACTATCACCAACACAGATCTGTTGATTCCATTGTTTCCGCATCATTTTCAAATGCAAAATTCCGTCAAAAAAAATTCCTGGTTCCCATATTCTTAATTTCTTACAATTCATTCGTTTTTACTACTTAATGAGATTTTTTAGATCATATTTTTCTTGCAATAACTTGTTTACAAACTATACAAGCTGACATGACATATGAAAAAAATTTTTAACTCTTTAAAGCAAGACTTTTGTTCACATCATATGTTCGACGCAACATAACCAAAATTTACAACAGTAAACTCCAACAAATCAAATCAATAGTCAGTAACAACCTACATTGATAGTATGTGAAAACTAAAAAAAAAATGCATCAAAACATTCAGTTAAAAAATCATGAATATAATAGTAAAGTTTTAAAAATTGATTTTGTTTAATAATTTGAAGAAAATTTATATATTTTAAAAATGTATATATTTACATTTTTTGAAGTGAAATATCATTTAAGTTAAAGGGCTTTTATTTCATAAAGTACCTTTTGTGTATAAGTACCTAATTCATAAAGTACCTAAGACGCGAAGAAATTCATTATACATCATTCAGCTGTGATTGTCTGTTCACTCATAACTTTATTAGTAAACTGTCCATTTTCACTTTCTCGCACAAAAGACACGCTGAAAGAAATTTTTGTAATCGTTCAAAAAAGTCAAACATGAGATTTTGATGAATCTCTACCTTTTACACCTCCCTGAGTTTTTAAAAAAACACTCTTTTAGAATTACGTCCGCTTGTCCGTCTGTGAAAGCAATAACTCAAAACTGCTTTCTGTTAGACGGTTAAAATTTGGAATATTGTTTTTTTAAATAAATTTCTATAAAATAATTTCTATAACAATTTAATTAAGAAAGTAGTTTTGAAAGAATACATTTACAGGAAATTTGTCTACCTACCGTTCGAGTATACAGTGGGTAAAAAGAGTTTCCATACGGAAGACTAAAATTAAGATAAACTAGCATAATTTCTCATCTTTGCTTTTTATCTTTGTAAACTACTGATATATTGTTTATATGAGTTTTTAAAAGGGAGTTTCATAATAAATTTCACTTTTTTTACAAAACGCAAGAATGTTGTTTTTTTTTTTTTTTAATTTTTAAGATAAATAACGAATTGTCATGCAAAAAAAAGTTTCCGTACGTAATATGCAAATTCTTTTATAATTGAGCTGCAGTAAATATTCGAAGTTTGATGCTTTGTCAGAGTGAAAAACACAACATAGAACGAGTGTTTAATTCCAATTTGTAGCTGATCGCCTTAAAGTGAAAGTTTAGAAAGCCATTCGAGAGTTAGTAATTCGGCTGCGAAACGGATTATTTATAAAAAAAATCAGTGAAATCTCTAACAAACTAAAATCTACAGTACAGTATATTATTGAAAGATATCGTGAGCTGCAAACATTTGAGGATAGATTTTGATCCAGAAGACCTCCAAAGTTAAATCTTTTGCATAAAATAAATATTATGAGTAAGGTGCAAGATAATCCCACGGATTAGTGCACTGATTTAATGGTTGATAACAACATTAAAGTCGCACCTCAAATGGTGAGATGTCATTAAAAAAAGGTTATAATGAAAGTGCGGTCCGTAAGAAACTTGTTATAAGTCTCTAACAGAAAAAGGCCAGTCGAGTTTGCAAAGAAACATATAAGCAAACCTCTATGTTTTGGGTAATCTGCCCTTTTTACTGATGAATCAAAACTTAATATCCGTGGGTCAGATGGTCGAATTATGGTCTGGAGAAAAACAAAGCAGCAAATTTTAATTAAAATTTTATGTGGAACTATGAAGCACGGTGATGGTGGGCACATGGTATGGAGGTGTATGAGTGCTTCTAGTGTCCGAAATTTATGTTCCATAGAAGGAAATATGAATAGGTACATGTATCTTGACATTCTAAAACAAAACATTTTAATCACTACAGAAAAACTGTTCCCTTGGAAATGACTTTAATTTTCAACAGCACAGCGCAACACAATTTTCAACAGCAATTTCCTAAGCACATCTCCAAGATTTGTCAAGAGTAATTCTCTATCATGTTAAACAGCAACTACATAGCCCTCCCTAGTCTCCTGATTTAACCCCTATAGAACATTTATGGGAAGAATTCAATCGTGAACTAAAAAAATATGACACAAAAAACAAGGTTGAACTTAAAAGGGAAATTCAAGACATTTGGTGCAATATTTCTCCAGAAACAACAACAAAAAATTGTAGGGGTTATACCTCAACGTTTGAGAGAAGTGATAAAGACCAAAGGAAGGTCTAAATGCAAGTTGGTCAGCATGAAAAAGATCTTTCATGTACTATGTAAATACCTTAAGGAAACTTTTTTGTTCCCCATTTGTGGCATTTTTTGATTCTTTCAATTTACATATTTAATTTTTCCATAGTTTTTTCTTTACAATATTCATAAATAACAAATGAAATTGTGTTAAATCAATTTTAAAATTTTCATTTCTATAACAAAATATTTGGTGTCAAAAATTAAACATTCATTAACAGTCACACGGAAACATTTTTTACCCACTGCAAGTGAAATCGATACCTAAAAAAACTTTAAAAGCTATATTCGATGCACAAATTTAGCACCCAAAACGTGGGTTCATATCAAATTCTAGGGCAATCGGTCAAGGTGTTGACTATCTGTCGATCTGTATTTCCGTTTATGCAAAAACGTGATAACTAAGAAAGACATGAAAGTGGATATATGAAATTTAGAGCACAGGTATAGTTTCTAAAGTGTAAATATTTATCAAATTTTGAACAAAATTCATCAAAAGATTGATTGTCTATTGTATGTGGGTGTGGGGTACTTTCTGATGCATGTAAACACGATAGCTCAAAAAAGGCATGGATGTGGATAAATGAAATTTCATACACAGTTTTAGCATCTAAAGGGTAGATGTTTATCAAATTTTAAAATTTTTCTTTAATTTTTTTTTTTTTTTTTGCATTTTTTGAGGCAAGCGCAACGACTTAAATAATAAAATCTGTTGCGTGATTCCCTTTATTAAAATTAGAGCTTTGTGACAAATTTTAGTTTCAATCGGTTGGGGGAAAAAAAAGGACGCATGCGCAGAATACACATCCGGGTTTTTTTCCCCTATTTTAGTGTGAAATACGAAACTCTCATTTGCGGAACTCGAAAAATAAAAATCTGAGCACCAGTGAAGCTTACTTATGCAAGGTTCACAATTTTATGCGGAGGAGGGGCTAGGGGAATAACACCTTTATAAGAGAGTATGCTAGAAATCAGGATCATTTCTGCTGATTTTAATATAATATATACTATATCTAAACATAACGAGACAAAAAAAAAGAGAGAAATAATTATAACGAGACCATAAAATGGCTTTTTTTTTTTTTGTATAAAAGCATCCGCAGTTAAAACGAAAGAGAGGAATGAAATCAAATTTAAAATACAGACAGTGGAAGGCACGGAGAGATCAACTCCACAAAAATAAAAATAATAATAATTAATAATGTAATAAAAATAGGTGATATTTTTCCGCGTTTGAAAAAAAAAAACACAGTAGGGATGGTTTTCCCGAAATTTTTTCACATACATTCTAATAAATGTAATGGTGTATTATTAAACACTTCTATTGGCGAATAATAGTCGCGAAAGACTATAATTTACGATCTTCGGCGATTCTTCCTGGCGATTAATCGCTGGGATGCTGCTAGCACAAAAGTAACAGAAAACTGAATGAGAATTTTAGACATCTTTTTCCTAACCAATTGAAACCAAAATTTAACTCAAAACCGCAGTTATAATTTCAAAATCACATATCAAATATCATATATTTAAAACACTGCATGCTTGAATTACAGCGTTTACATGTTTGTGAAAGCACAAACTGATAGACGGCCGATACTTTGACGGATTTCTTTTCAAATTTCATAAATACGTACATTTTAGACATTAAATCTGTGCACCAAATTTTATTTATACAGCAGTCTTTGTTATGTAGTTATCGTGTCATTTTATATTCGGACGGCTGGACAGATGTGCTTCTTCAGAAAGTTCAAAATTTAATAGAAATTTACAAATTTGTTATAAGACCATGTACCAAATTTCATCCATCTAGATCAAATCGTTTTTGAGTTATCGCGTTCACTTGCAAATATATTTTTAAAAAATATGTTTTTGTAGACTCAGAGAGATTTGAATTTTGAAAACTCGCTACAATCTCGAGTTTTTCGACGATTACATTACTTTCACTTTGTATGATTCGTATACGAGGAAGTAAAAATGCATCAATAATTACAAAAAGAGCATGAAAAATGGAACTTTGCAAAATGTCATTAATATTCTAGTTGTGAATATTCTAATATTAGAGTCTCTGGACCACATAAATCATCTTCAATCTGCTGAGATATATATTCAAATATATTGAATATATATATAAAAATTGGAATGGAAATAATCTCTAGCGATAGGCCATAGGACAAATACATAAATTACCATCTTCCTCAGAATCACAGAAAATGATTTTGATTGAAGTATTTCTAGTTTCTTTTAAATAAGAAATATTGCACTTCAGATTTGGTGCAATATTACAGCATGGTACACTTTCATATTTAAATCTCTATGACTCATTTTTGCTTTGGAATCGATAAATCAGAGTTAGCAAAAAATAACATTATTAGTCTGTCAATAGTATGAACGCCCTAGAATCATTTCTTAATTGAATCAAAAAATGCTATGAGGTAAAATGTTATGGAATACTTAATTTTTAGTAATGAAATTAGAAAATATTTTTTTATTAATTAATGTATCCATTTCTTTAAAATAGTAACAAGTTAAATAATTAGTGGTAATTTGTGCTAAATACAAAAAAAATTCATCACCTTTTGTTAGCACAGGTAGAAGTGGTCATAATTATTTCTCCCCCTCAAGGGCTCACCTACTATAGGTGAGTACGGGTGTCCCAATCCCGAGGTTCCCAGGGATCTTTACTCCCTTTATGTTTACTCTCTCCTCCGTCTTCTGCTTTTGGCTGTCATTCTTCCTTCCCACGAGGGTAGACAAGGGAGCTCTCCATGAGAAGCTGTCGCCACTCTGTTTGCTTCCTGTTTCTCATGGACAGCAAATACCCCCACGTGTTTGTCGTGCGTGGCGACCCATTAGACGGGTGGTGCACTGTGGTCCCCGGTGTATCAATCGGCTGGTCGCTAGCCACCTGAGAGGTTAATTTGATAGGGATCAAGCGAAAGGGTTACTCCTTGGGCTTGGCGTTAAGCACTGTCCCCGGGGATAACTCTGAGCGTATAGGTTCCGGCTAGCATTAAAGTGTATGCCGAGGCTGAAAAAGACCAGAGGCGGTAATTTCCTTCCCTTGTTCGGCTCCGTGGTGGGCGGTGCCATCTGGCCCGAATCTTTTTCAATGTCGTATGGGCTCTTCCAAACGTGGTTCCTTCAGTGGGCGTCGTATTGTTCCAAATACCTTAACTGTTCCAAATCACGATTCCTTTTTTGTTGTCAAACGTATTTCTGAAAAAAAAATGAAAATTTTAATTCTATATCACCTTTTCTCATACAGAGGGCATTCACAGCAACCGTAGGCGAGGTTTCTTCAATCCGAAAAGTGCGTTCTGGTGACTTGCTGGTTGAAGTGAATTCAAAAAAGCAAGCCCAACAAATATTAAAATTGAAAGCTTTAACTACCATTCCCGTTACAGTCAGTCCACACACATCATTAAATTATTCTAAAGGCGTCATAATCTGCGGGGAATTGTTTAATGTTCTCCTTGAATAAATATCTGCAGAACTAAAACATCAAGCTGTCACCAATGTACAATAGATTTCTATACGGCGGGATGGCCAAATCCTTCCCACTAAACATTATATACTCACTTTCCATAGTCCAAGTTTACCAGAATTTATTTATGCAGGCTACATTAAATTACCAGTAAGACATTATATTCCTAACCCGTTGAGATGTTTTCAGTGTCAGCGTTTCGCCACTCTACAGCCAACTGCCGCGGGATTCTCACTTGCTCCCGCTGTACTCAGAAAGGGCACGATAGTCAGCAGTGTTCCGCACCTGAAAAGTGTGTGAACTGTGGTAACAGTCCAACTTCATTTTCTTGATCGTGCGAACGCTGGACACTTGAGAAAAAAAATCATTACCGTGAAAATAAAAGACGCCTTATCTTACCCTGAAGCCAGAAAAAAAATTTTATCTCAAACACCGACTCCTGGTCTGAGTTATGCCTCCGCCGTATAGAAATCGTTTTGCGTAAACTTACGTGCCAGAACTGTCTCATAAATCCTAGCCATTCTAAAAC
>JAPMOR010001612.1:452163-490468 GCA_026543865.1 Argiope aurantia
ATTTGACCGTAAACTCACCTTCATTCCACATGTTTTGTATTTGCGAAGGAAATGTGGGAGAACCTTGAACATCTTAAAAGTCCTTTCCAGAAGTTCTTCGGGAGCAAATCGAGCCTCCCTAATCCGTATTTACGAGACAGTCATTCTTTCCCGTATTGATTATGGGTGCATGGTGTATGCATTTGCACGCCCTAGTGTTTTGAGCAGACTGGACATTATCCATCATTCTGCATTGAGAATCTGCTCCAGTTCCTTTCGAACATCCCCCATAGAAAGCTTGCATAACATCTGCCACCACCTACCTCTCTATTTAAGGCGTAAAAAAAATGCCGCCTTATATTACTTCCGAACGCAGTCTCTACCGAAACACCCTATATCTGAATGAACACTTCCAGCTACTCTTGGGAGAATTTATGATGTTCGTTCCTCTTGCATTCCACCATTCCGTGTGAGAATAAAACTGCTTTTGCAGGACTCGGACTTTAATTTAACAATTAAGTCTACTAATCTCTTTTGCTCTGCACCATGGGATAAGCCAGAATTTTCTTTTTTAAATCCATTTTCTGGATTTGATAAATCTACAACAGCATCTGCGGTTTTTCAACAGATATTTCTCTATCATCGCTGTCAGTATTCATCTTTCATCCCAGTTTTTACAGATGGTTCGAAATCAGATTGACGTCGGCTTTGGCATTAGACTTCCATCTGGTACACTGAGCTATCGTTTACATACCTATTTTTCTGTCTTTACTGCGGAACTAATCGCAATTTCCTCTGCCCTTTAAGAAATTTTGATGTCTACTTATGGCAGTTTCATTATTTATACTGACAGTATGAGTGCTTTAGAGACGCTCTCCCATTCCGACAATCAAAGGCATCCTGTCGCCTTAGAAATTCTAAATACCTTACTCATTCTTCGAAATAAGACATTTAATATTTTATTTTGTTGGGTACCGAGTCACTCGGGCATTTCTGGGAATGAGGCAGCAGACTGTGCTGCAAATGCTGCTTCTTCATTTCTTTCCCAAAATATTACTTACTGTGATGCGAAGAAGTTCTTTCTTTGTCATCTTTATTCCACTTGCAGGCAAATTGGAATGAGCAAGTTGACAACAAATAGCATACCATTAAATCTTTCATTGGATTATGACCTGTACTCCCTGTACGGGGGTTGTATGTTAAATTGGCCCGCCTCCGTATAGGGCATACTCGTCTAACTCATAAACATCTCATTTGTGGTGAGAGGAACCCCATGTGTCTTACATGCAGTACAGATTTTACTGTGAAACACATTCTTATTGAATGTCCTGATTTTAAATCACATCGTGATTTATCTTGTGGGTGAAAAACACCACCCAAATATTTTTAGCTTTTTAAAAGCTATTCGCTTTTTTACATGTATCTAATAAATCGTCATCTTTGATAAACTTTATCCTTTCTTAATTGTCCTCCCTTTTGTAATTTTTTATCAGCTTTTTTTTCCTGTATTTGGGTATTTTCTTATATTCATAGTTCCATTGAACTTGTGTTTTGATTTTTAAATCTTGTTGCTGAATAAGATTAGTTTTTAACCATATGTTTGGCGCAGTTTAGCCAAGATAGGCTCTTGTGCCATTAAAGTTCGTAAACTTCAACCTCACAATTATTTCTCCTATTTAAAAAGAGAAAGTATTGCAATAAAAAAAAATGAGCTTAAAATTTTGATGAATCTCTATGCTCCAATGTTATTCCAAGTTAGGCCACGTAGTTCTTACATCAAAATTGTATTAATCAAATTTTATCGGCATATTTGTTTCTTTAAATAATATTTCTTGTGTAGATTTTAGTTTCTTACAGTAAGTTCGATCATTTTTGAGTTATCGTTCTCATAAACACGGTTTTAATCCAAAAATGGAAAGACACAGAATTGATTTTCCGGCTGAAAATGTTTCCTCAAGAGAAAAAGTTTAAAATCTTATTGGAGAACTACTTCTGAAACTAAGATGGGAAAAAAAATTTAAGATCAAGAAATCCGTCACAAAATATTTTCTTTCAGAGTCTTCAATATTTATAAGCAAACGATCCATTAAACTTTTCTAATATCTCTATTTTTCAATTGAATTTTCATTCCTAATAATTAATGTTATTTTTAGACAGTTTTATCTAGTTTATTTCCTATTTATGTAGCTAAAATTTTGTTGTTGATTTTTCGTTCACCTCCTGATAAATTAACATCCTGAACAGTTCTTTTATTAATGACGGCATTATGTTCAATTAATCGATATTTAATATGATAATATTCAATTAATCGATATTTCTGTAATATTTGTAATCATGAATCATAAAATTAAAATTAAATTGATAATTTAATTAATTTTATTTTTACTTTGAATTTAATTTTGTGAAAAATCAAAATCTACTTTTTGGTGCATTAATAAAAATGTCTTTTGAAAATTCTAAACTGATTATTAAGTTTATTCTATTTTATTTTTCCTCTTTGAGGTAGCGTTAAAAATTCATTGGCAGAAATGAAGCAGCGATATTTTTTTTAATAGAGAAAGCATTGTGAGTGGTTAAGGCTTAAAAGGCCTGAGTTTAAATCATAGCAATATAAAAAAAAATCTGGAAAGACCTGAATTTTTAAAACTGGTCCATCACTGTTTTACATTTCTTCTAATTTGTAGCCCGAGGACGGCAATCGGTAATAAAATTAATTAAATTATAAAATCTCAAAAAGTTACGGAATAGATTAATTCTATAGATTTTAACTTCGAGTTCACGGTAACACAAAAGACATTAAGCCAAAATGTCCACAAAAAACAGTTTCTAAACCCTAATGTGTCATTGCGTGATCACAATTCTGTAATGTCTTTGTATTCTGTGCTGATAGGCGATTTACTATTGACGACGTGCTCTGATGTTCACGCAAACTGTAAAACCGTGTTACTAACAGATCGTCAACGATATAACCATCTATTAATGTACTCAAAAAGGCTTTATTTTATATATTCAAGATATATTGCGTTTAGAATTTTTGTACTAAGATTAAGAAATAACACACTGTAGTTCAATAAATCTGTTAGTTGAAATAATGCTTGATATGGCAAGAAAACTATTAGAAAAAATAATTTTCAATATACTAACTATACCATATATTGGTATAGTTCCCTCCAGTAAGGTTTAGTTCGTCAGCGGATTCTGAGACGACCGCATTTCGACGACTCCATCTCATTAAGGGGTGAAACGCGGAACGATGAGTGCATTTCCGGTATTCCCTTTGACCTTGGATTTCCCCTATTAGATACTAGTAAATGTAAACATCTCCTCCTTTCATCTTTCCTTTCACCCCTATATTGACAAATTAAACCCATTAAACCCAAAAGCGCGGAGGGTTTTACAATCCGCTGCAGAACTATATACAGTGGTGGCCAAAAGTGTGGACATTTTTTGAAAGTTTCATGTTTTTCAAATTTGCTTGCTTGTAGAATATATTAATTTTACTTGTAGAATATATTAGCTTGTAGAATATATTAATTTTCACTTAAATACTAATGTTTATATATCAAATTGCAGGTAATTTAATGTAGAATTTAATAACTAAAACAGTATTACAATATCTGTATTACAAAAAAGTTACGCTCATTTTAGTAAGATCTATCTTAGATTTGCATTTTTTAAAGTGATACTTACACAATCAGTATTTAATAGGATAACCCTTATTTTTTCAGACAGCTTCACAGCGTCTTTTCATCGAGTGAACGAGTGTTTGGAGTTCATCTTTCGTAATCACACGATGCCAAGAATCAATTATAGATTCAATAAGTTGTCTTTTATTGGATGGACGTTTTTTTTCGTACAAGAATTTTCAAACGTCGTCACAAATTTTCAATTGGATTGAGATCAGGGCTGTTTCCTGGCCATGGTATACATCTATGCCTTTATTTTGAAACCATGCTTTGCATACTTTTTCTGTGTGGCATGGAGCTGAATCCTGCTGAAAAATAAATGGTGCTTTGTTGGGGAAGAAATCCTTGATAGAAGGTATCAATTTTGATTCCAGGACAATTTCGATGTATTTTTTGCTATTCAGGATGCCATCAATCACTTGAATTCGGCCCACACCATCTGCAGACATACATGCCCAAATCATGGCATTTGTTGTTGTTTTTATAGTTGCTTCAATGCAATCAGGATGAAACGCTTCACCTACTCTACGTCTCACGTATTTTCTACCATCCCTACCAAAGAGCTATATTTTAGTCTCATCGCTCCAGATTACTTACTTCCAGTGATTTTTCTGACCATTTAATATGTTCTTTTGCTCACTTAACTCGTTTTTCGAGTTGCTTTTGATTTAAATATGGTTTTTTCCTTGAATTTCTAGCTTGTAGTCCAAATCCTGATAGCCTTCTTCTTTTTGTTCTTGAACTTACTGCAATACCCGCTGCATTCATTTCACATCTAATGGCATCTGATGAAATTTTTCTATCTTGAAGGCATAGCCGTTTAATTTTTCTATCGGCAGTAGCAGTTGTGCATTTTTTTTTTTCTGCCTGATCTGGCCTTATTTTCCACTGATTTTGTTTTTTCATAACGTAAACAGAACTTTCGTACACCAGAACAAGTCACTGAACCACCAACTTGTCTTGCAATTTCAGCATAAGAGAGGCCATTTTCTCTCAATATGACAATTCAGTTTCTTTTTGTAGATGTCCAATTAGTTCTTCTTGTTGGAGCTGTTTGTTTAAAATTAGTTTAATTAAAAAAAGGACTTAAAATATTCAAAAACATCAATACTCTATTTAATTGTACTAGTATGCATCATTCCGCAAAATATTTCCACAACAATAACTCTTTTACCATCCAAATAATCTAAATTATAGTTACAGACATTTGATGGGTCCTCAGAACAGTGTTTGTGATTGGCTAGTACGCTTTTATTACAAAACAATTATTCAAAGCGATTTGTGTTTGTTTGTTCTACTAAAATGAGCGTAACTTTTTTTGTAATACAGATATTGTAATACTGTTTTTGTTATTAAATTTTACATTGAATTACCTTCAATTTGATATCCAAACATTTGTATTTAAGTGAAAATTAATATATTCTACAAGCACGCAAAGTTGAAAAACATGAAACTTTCAAAAAATGTCCACACTTTTGGCCACTATTGTATATATTAGATCGTTTCACTTGGGATCAAATCTGAAAAATGTTCCAAAGGTGGAACAAGAATGATTTCGCTCTTAATAATCGATGCAAAACTATATAATTGTGTGGATCTGCGGATTCGAATTTCAGTGATTATCCACTAGCATTTCAAAAGTAACTTCTTTCGTATTCATATATTAATTGTAACCATAATTTGTATCTGTGCATACATAAAAGCCAATCGTGGTAATAACCTTTAATATAATTCCTCATATCGACATGAAATGAAAGTTTTTGTTTTAAAGTGGTTTGTCTTATCCATCATCTCATCCACCACATAATTTATATTTCCTAGCATGTGTTACGTTGTGGATAGAGGAATCTTTTCGAGAACTACACGCGAACTATACTTAACCGCAGTTAGAAGCTGCAGCTACTTTTAATTGCAAAAGAGATTGTTTACTTAGCTTATAACTACTTCCGAATTTACAGAACACCTGACTCTTCTCACGCCTCTATCTCTCTTCTTCTTTGTTACTCCCCTCCCCTTATTCTAATCGCATAGTCATTATTATCTAAATTCATTCTAATTACAACAAGGAGAAATGAAATCAAACTTATCGCAATCTTTACATTCGTAGCTCTCAGAAATTAAGGATTTTTTAATGTCTAAATGTTAAACTCTCTCTTTTGAACCTAATTTTAATATTTAAAAGAATCAGGGAAATTTGCGAATTCCATATGTTTGAAAAATTTAATACAATAGAATCGATCGCTTGTGCTTCCAAAAACCGAAGGTTGTTTTAATTGAGTTGACACCAGAAAAACAAGCTATGCCAAACTTTTTAAAAAAATCTACGATCTTTATTTTTTTTTAAGTGTTAAAATTGACACTACAGCCGATTTTTATAATACAAAGACTTGTAAAATGGCGTTATCTGGAAAAATAATATCAAGGAATTAAAAGAAAAAAATGAAAATGAACTCCATTCACAAGCACTCTAACGGTAAATGAGCAAATTCAATGTATTTTCGTAAGGAAGGGTTGTAAACATAGAGCTGATATAAATGGAGGAAGCTAGTCGCTTGTTTCTAGTCTAAACAAGTGTACGCAACATGAGCCAAGTCACGTGTGAGAAATCTGGCCTTTTTTTTGGCGCCATATCGCAAATCTTGGCATACTCAAAAACTTCCGCGCAACGTTTTGTTTCCCGGCATTGGGTCCGGTCGGTTTTCATTTCCGGTTAACATTTCCTAAAAAATTTATATATATATATATAAATATATATATTGAAAACTAAGCAAACTGGTTTCGAAAAAAATGTTTTCTTTTTTACATCAGTAGCCGAATTTATTGATTTAAATTATATTTACTTTTTAGTTTGCTTTTGTGCATTAATTAAAAGTGAGTATTTTTCTTCTTTAAGTAAACATTTTATTTCTTTTCTTTACCCCAAAACATCTTTTAATTTTACATTACATGTTCAAATACTTTTATCATTATCTCATGCAGATTTAAAAAAAAAAAAAACTTTTTATAATAAAAGCAGATTATAAAAGTGGCCCAGGTCTTTTTTTCTTTTTTTTTTCCCTTGAATATTATGAATAATATTTATTTTTGCATAAAAAATGAAAAAGATATTAATTAAAATTGTTAAATTATTTTGAAATAATTTAGAAAGAAAAAAAAAGTATCTCAGCTCTATGGTTGTAAAGTATCGTATTGATAAGGAAAGGGAAATATCCTTTAAAAAAAATCAATGAAAAAAATGCTAAGAAAGCAGTAAAAATGAGTAGCATTCGCAAATCCTCTTATCGCTGTTTCTTTCTTTATTGCTTGTTAAAATACTATTACGCGGCAAGTATCTGCAAGTTTCTTTTTAAAATTTCAAATAAATAATTTTGAAAAAGTAGTGATAAAAAATAAGTCCTGCTTTCCAATTTAGGCTCTATCAGCCGAAAAGTCGGTTAAATATTTCCTAGCACGAGGAAATTTATCCGAGGTGATAACGGTCTCAATTATCTCGGAAAATAGAAGCGCTATTGTACTAAGAACAATAAATCTTAGAAAGGTGATTAGAGTTAGAGAGCGCTATTCTCTAAAGGTGTATATGGATATCGGCAGTATTTATTTAAATTTTCGATTCTTATGGGGTAAACATGCAGCTGTTCGTGAACGCTGAAGTGATAGAAATATCAATCACGTTGCACATCGCCACAAACTAAGAGCTCTTGCTCGCCTCCCAGAACTATGTCCATGTAATGTGAGGATATGCTTAATCCAATGATCACTGCTGTGAAGCATACTAAACAAATTTGAGCAGTAGTATCACTACATATTGCTGCATACTGCTAAAGCATACTGCATTGTCAAACATAACTTGAAACTAATAAATTTTAGACTCATTTCAACTATATTTTATTTTTTAAATTCACTTTTAATCAATTATTTACGACACACACCCAATATTTAATAATGTCCAATCTAAGAGAATAAATTCACTTACTAAAACAATAATTTTGCAAAATATATTTTTATTAAATATATCGAAATTAGAGAATATGCATAACAAAATGAAATTTATATCACTGAAAAGCTTACTTTCTTTATTTTAAAATGGCACAAAAATGGATTTTGTGTGATAAAATGCCTTGAAGCTACAGAAGAAAGTAACTAAAATTTTTAATTTTGAATTAATAATCTAAATTTTTGGAAAATTGTTTTGAACTCCCAAAATATTGTATGCAGTCCAGCAGTCTAGTGTGAATGATTTTTTTTTCACCACGCCCAATTCAGAGATATCTAAATCTTATGTTAACATACCTTCAAGGGATGAAACAAAGCAGCTCTAATGGTCATTCTAACCTCCGCTAATATTGTTAACATATAGCTCAAGAGGTAAGCAACACCCATTTAAACACCTTTAATCAAAATTTGCCAAAATTGCTTTCTTTTGTAAAAATTGATTTATTATTTTTTTCCTCTTACCAGATTTTATAAAAATTTCTGCTCCTAACTGCACTTCTGTAGTGTATTTATTTACTTCCTACTATTAAAGATTTTAATAATTCATTATTCTCTGATGATAGATTATGCATGCCATGAAATTTTAACACATCTCAAATATCATTAGGCTTTTAGTGAACAAGGTTCTTGCACGATAAAAACCAATTTATTCACGAGAGTGAAAGGTTGTTTTTGTGTTTTAATTTTGTACATTTTGTATGTTGGTACATACAAAAAGTATACAATATTGATATAATGACTCTGTTTAAAAATTCAAATTCAGCACATTCCAATAACGAGTTATATCCTCCAAATTGACCGAGTTGCAAGTTCAGACATTAAGACTAATAGTCTAAAACTTTTCACAACTTATAGCCATTGGATCAAAATACATTTTCTGCTAATGTTTCTTTTTTAACACATCGTTTACGGGTATATTTTGCCACAGACTTAAGCATATACATTTTCCAATATCAACATACTAAATATGTATATATAACATGGTATAGTGGCAGTCTGCAAAAAAAAAAATGCAGTTATTTATCTATATGTAATGTATTGATTCTAAATTGCTCCATATTTATATTTCACTAGAATACTTTAGTGTTTCAATTAGATGGTATGTAGAACTTAAATATAGACACAAAAATGCAGCCTATAAGAAATACTGGTCTCTCACAGGACTTAATTCAGAAAGCAAAATTATTTCATTTGAAATTTTCAGATAAGCTATCCATTTTTTTTTTATCAATATACTGAAATACAGCAAAATTTCAATTTATTTTAGTTTAAATAAATTATGAATAAATGGATATCAGTTAAGAAACTAATTAACATAAAATAAGTAAATTCCATGCCCCTCTCCAAGAAATAACTTATCAATTATCCATCTAGATATTCAATTAGTCATGAGTCATGTCCCAATTAATCTAGATAATGGGAATCTTATTACATTTCACTAAAAACCTTCGTTTATTTTAGATATCATCTCAAGATCATCGTAAAGGCTTAAAACAAGATTCGAGAAGAAAAACAGAGGCGAAGAAATTATCGGAACTCTAATTTCTTGGACCACTTCACTTTTCATTGCCTTAATGATCCAAATACATCTAACATCTTGTAGATTATTTTCTTATAAATCACATAATGTACCACACTTAATAATAAATAAAAGCACTGCTAAATTTGGTTCTTATTAATACATTTATTATAATAAATGAATACACAAACAGTTCAGCTACAAATTTCCAAACTAGAAAAGGGATGAAAAATGAAATTGAATCAACAAGATGACATCTAATACAAGGGCATACATTAATAGCAGCAGTTTGTCTAGATTAAAATCGGGTGATTTCCACGATGATGCATCAATTACGGTGACAAACACCACAGTCCTTAGTATCCACCCCTTGGACCACTACGGCTGCCACTTCCACTACCAGTCGAAGAAAAGCACAGTTTCAAAATATAAGGGAATTTTCCAGCTAGAAAGAAAAAAAAAAAAAAACATATCAATAAATAGAGTATTCTAATATCACTCACAAAAGATGAACACATCCATAGTTAGCATAAAAATCAACTACTTGCATATAAGTTGACAAGAATGTTATTAGTCTTCAAAATTAATGTCACAGAAACTCATTTGCATTAAATCTAAAAAAAAACTTTTTTCATCATGAGATATATGAATACTTTTTAATATTTCCTAAATACCGAAATTGAAATGCTTGCAAATTGTATTTTGGACAGCCTTTTATTAGCAAATGAGCAGTTAAAATAATCACTTAACTGAGAAATCATGTGTAACTTATAAATATACTTACATGGATTTGGAATAGGTACATGATTACACACAGCTAAACCTTCAAGTGACTGATTGATTGTAGCAAATTCAATCAATCCAGAAGAACTTCTCTCAGCTAGAAAAAGAACACAAAGAGCACATAAGAAATAAAAAAGACACAATTATATTTTCAGATTTTTAGTATTGTTTCCATTATTAAAATAGCAATCAAATGATCAACTTCCAGTATAATAAAATATTATTAATAAGCATTTTTTTAAAAATTGCTAATTAATGCAGCAAACATCACATAATACAAAAACAAAGAAGGCACAGTGAAATAGAGATTTTAACATTCTAAAAGCCAATATAAACATACAGAATATATCTGAATTCACCATCTTTATTTGGGAAGGGAACTAGAGAGAGGAAAAATTCTTCATTCAGGAAAATGGACGCAGATGTCATGTAGTAAGGTAACATCAGCCCAGTTAAATTAGGAGGGGATGGGGAATACAATAAAATAAAATGTAATTAGATCAATTAATATGCATGCAACAAGGTCCTCAATACCAGCAACAGCAGTCTTGTACATTGTATTTTTCACACCAAATACAAAGATTAAGATAAATCCGACAACAATGACGACAAAAAAACCAGTCCCCTCATACTAATCCATTGAACTCCAGGTTTTATGGTCAGGCAATGAAACATATTTATATAATGTGCTGGTGTGCAATTATGTTAAGATTATATTTACCTCGAATTAACAGCAGGAGTCCCATTCATAAAATGCAGTAACACAGCCTGAAGAAATGGGAAAATACTATACCAATGATTTGGTAATAAATATGGTACCAGCAAACAATCACCAATGATCCCAGTACATACATTCATAATAAAATGACATTTCTCAGCTTTAATAATTCTGATTATCCCACAAATACAAATTGCATGTATGTTGAAGAAAGCTCACTAGAGAAGAATGTTTCATTGACAAAAAGAACATGCATTAAAAAACTTGGATCAATGATTATTCTCTGCATAAACAAATACTAAAAGTAACATTTGGCAGAATATTATGCTTCCAATAAATGCATAGAATATAAAGTTTCTCACTCGGTATCTACCATATTGATGAATGGGAAACTCCAAATTGGTTAATACCTCATGTGGCTGTTCTTTGATTTTTGGAGGCTTACTTGATTGAAATTGTCAAGTGTCAATAATCGCCCGCATTAATACCAGCAAATTATCCCATTTTACCTAGTTGTTGTACACATGAAAAATTTGAATGCTAAGACACATTTCAGTAAGAATAGAGCTTTACATATATTTGCATAGATATGAGACAGCATTATCCCTTGCAGCACTGAAACTTAGGAGCATATCTATAAGATCAATGTTTAAAAAAATCACATTACTTTTGTACAGTTCTCTTGTCAAATGACGACTGATTGTATATTTCAAGTAGCATTTGTGAAAATGGAAGTTGTAGACATAAAATATAGTCTAGGCTGTTATGCATTTATTTGCACCCACACTTTCATACATTAAATGATCTTTTTCTTATTCTTCACCTCCTCACTAAATATTGACAAATTCAGATACACCATACCATATTGCATGTACTTCTACTGCAGATATGTCTATTTCTCAATAAAATTTCACTTCAAAATAAAAATACAGCTTTCAGTTGAAAAACTTTAGCAATAACCAAAAAAATCCCCTCTTTAAGAATATTCAAAGAAAAAATTCTCTCCTATCTAATCTGATAAAGCTTAATATTTCAGAAATTATGTATTTCAAGATGAATGAAGTATTTAAAATGCAAAAATCAGTACTTTACAAAACATATTCAAAATATTAAATGCTAAATATTACAAAAAAAAAAAAAAAAAAAAAAAAACCCTTGAAAATTTTATACTTACATTTATTTTTGGAAGTAAAAAGCTTAACACTATTTGGAGGTGTCACATCTTTATCTTCAAAAACCTACAAAAAAATTTTTAAACATTTAATATATTGCAATTTTTTTTTGTAATTGATCATAACACGATTTTATAACATTGATTATTTTATATTTGTGTAAGAAAAAACTAAGTACCTTCTTCATCTCATCTTCAGAGATACCAAAAGGAGCATTAAAGAAATGCAGCATTTTTGATGGAGGAAGAATTCTGTTCTTACTTGCAGCTTCAGGATTAGTAAATCTGTTATTTCTATTACCCATATAGTCTTTAAATGATGGAGTACCATCAGGCAAGGTAAATGGTTGTGGAACATCATTAAGGAAGGCTTGTTTGGAAAACCTACACACACACAAAAAAAAAAAAAAAAAAAAAGGCAAATATGTAAAATTAAAGTTAAATGGAAATTCAAAAGTTAGTTTACATACTCTCTTAACTACTGCATTTGACATTCATATACACATTCAATAAAACATTTCTATTAAGGAAAAAAAAATCAATATATTTTTTTAACAAATACTTAACTGTTTGTTGGTGGAAGCAACTTGCAAAACATGCAATTTTATAATAAGTGGAAAAGAACTCCTCAGTCCAAAAATTAAATTTCAAAAGGAATTATCACAACAAATTATATTTCCACTACAAAACAGTATGCTTCGTTTAAGATTTTTAATTGAAATATTAGGAATTAATTGAAGATTTATCCTTTTTTTTACTACCAAATTCAAGCAAATTATCTTCTATTCAAAATTACATCACTAAGAAATCACTTTTACAAAAACAAAAATATAATTTTGTTATCAATTTTTAGTAAAATTTAAGTTAACAATAAAAATGATTAATAAAGTTTTATATATGCAAACATTTGATTCATTAAATGAGTAATCCAGGGGAATATTTTAAAAAAATTAATGAATCGAGATTCGTGCATTGAAAATAACATTTTTATTTTTTAGAATGATATAATTTATGAATAAAATGCCTTAAAAGAAAATTCTTTTTCTAAATTATTTTTTAAAAGCTCTTGCTCAACAAAACTGCATCTGCCACAAAATGAGTTAATAAATTTGATTATATCTTTCACATATTAATTTTTTTTATTATTTGTGATAACATACAATTAAAACTATTCACGTACCCAAGTTGCAGTTTGGAGTCAAAAAACACAGACCCATTCAGGTTTGAAACAGCTCTTTCAACGGAGATAGGATCACCCATTTGAATCATAGCACATCCCTCCTTACTTTTCAAGAACTTGATCTGAAAAATTAAAAAAGAAAAGAAATTTAAAAATTTCCACAAAAGAAATTATAAACATTCTTTTTTGCGATTATATTAAACACTTACTCTAACAATGTTTCCATACAAGCAAAGGATATTAAAAAGCTTGTCACAATTCATTTTTTCATGATTCAATCCATAAGCCATCATCACAGAACCTTGTTGAGTAGCGCCTGGTGGTGGAGGAGGTCCGCCTGGTCCATAGCCTGGGCCTCGAGGCGATACAGGAGGAGGACCTTCACCACGATAAGGATCGCGGCCAAATCTAAATAGACAAACAGTTACAAAATTATTAAATAAAACAAAGACAAATAAACACTTCATTTTCATTACACACCAGAAAAATAAACCATAAAGCAAGAACTTAATTTGAAGCACATAAAATTACATGATTTTATGCTCATAATTTATATACGTTTCAAATCATAATAATTTTGTTTTATACAAGCAATTAGAAAAATAAGCACTTAATATACATTATACAGTTAATCCTCATTGTGAAAAAAAAAAAAGAACTATGACAAATCATTACTCCCTATTCAAGAATAACTTGTTCAAATATAGGTTTTAATATACTTCTAAACCAACCAATATATAATATTCAAAGAAAAAATATTCATTTGGTGATTGTGATGACACAACAAAAAAGCCTTTATTCTTTTACTACTAGTAGTATCAAAAATTCTATTTTTCAGCTCAAAAATATTTGAACCATAGCTATTTATAAGCAAACAAAGAAGAAATCAATTATTATCTCAAAAAAATTCCAGTTTTCTATTAAAATGCTATAAAAAATTTATATTAGTTTCTACACGAAATAGGGATTCTCAAACTTTTAAAAAGTGCCTCATAAATAAGAGTAAATAATTAAAGTAAATCATAGAGTAAATCATAAAAAAAATAATGGAATGACAAATAAACTATATGCCATCACAAATGTATTTTCTAGTCCAAATTTTAAACACAACCCTATTTTACATTCCTAATTAAATATTTTACTTGAAAATTGTGTCAACTATAATTTAATGTACCATTAACAGTACATGTACCTTAATTTCAAAAATCTTGAATTTAGAAATCAGAAAGAAAAACTGAATACCTTTCGGGTGGTGCTGGACCACCATAAGGATCTCGACCAGCTGGTCCATAAGGATCGGCACCACGAGGTCCTCGCGGTCCTGGCATATAATCATCAAAACCTCCATCGTAAGGAGGTGGTCCTCTATTATCTGCAATATGAAAAAAAAATTATTTTTTAAATATAATCTAGAAATTAAAATCCATAATTAAAAAGATATCAAAAGAACAGCATAGCTGATTTGGTGTAAGTTAAAAGACTGACAAGTTAAAAGACTGACTTTGGATTATAAAATTGCAATATTTGCATATTGCAATTTTATAATCCAAATTCATCCAAAACATTTTTAATATCCATATCAAAAATCCTTCAGTATGACAAAATATTTCATTGTGAAACATGTTAAATGCTAATTCCCCAGTTTTACAGCTTAATATACCATAGCTATTTTCCATAAATATTACATTTACACCTCATGCTGACTAAGGGAAAAGAACCAAGACCCTAAATGAATATTTGTAAAATGATAAAAATAGAACAAAAGGATAAGTACATACCATAAGGAGGCGCATTTCCTTGTGGTCCATAACCTCGGGGAGGTTCTTGAAGCAAAGCTGGTCTATCAGTTCCAGGTGGTTTACCTAAAAATCAAAATTTCACTATAACTACTGGCTGAGAATTACCTGACTATTGCCAATCATCTCAAAATATTTCCATTAATAAAATTTTAAGCATTTTAAAATTGCTTCAATAAACTTTATTATATATATATATATAAATACATTGCGGCACAGTATTTGCATACTTACAGTCGGCCACCATTCACCTAAAACATAAGACATGTACAAAACAAATGTTAGGCTATTACAAGCCCTAACTTTAAAATAATTCAGACAAGGATCAAACCTTCCTGTCTTTGCTCATAATCCCAGCAACTTAAACAGAAAATGAGTCTGCATCAGAGGGATAGTATCGCTCAAAGACGCTTGCTTGAAACCTCCGATGAAGAGAGCAGACGTCCGCAAGATCGCCTGTATACAAGAGTCACATGATTAGGGATAGCAGATAATCAAGGGTGATTTTTTTTGTTTGTTTTTTAATCACTTGAGTATGGATAAGTGTTGTTTTTCCTTTCTCTTTCTTTTCTTCCGAATGGTCCAGTGGAGAATGATGTCATGCTTGTATTCTTGAATGATTGGTGTAGAGAAGTTATATCTATTGTTCGTGCACAGTTTTATCCCCATCATGGCAAATATATTTGAGTATTATTTAGGCAGATTTGACTGAGTTCTTGTATAGGTATAGGTCAGAGGCATTTGTTTCACCTTTCCACTACTAAAGGAGTGTTTGCATTTTTTTCATATGTATTCATTTTATAAGCATTTCTGTCACATTTTGATATGTAAATCTGTTGGTCTGTTCAGTCAAAAATAGTATGCATGATCTATCTCCATGTATGCCATTAGTTCTGTGTGACCATAAAAAAATTCCATGCCAAATATCAAATATATTGTTCATTTGATAATATTTTGCTTGATCAGTTTGGTTACTATTTATCAAATGTTTTATCTTCATTGTGAAATGCAGTTTAACTGCAACTGCAATAAATACAGCACAATTATTCTATTTCTTTGATATTCTTTTCTAAAGAACAAGCACTTAGATGTTTGATACATGTCTGTACTGCAGCACATCTGTTCTTTATTCAAACTGTTGTGTGCATGGAAGTTACAATGGTCAAGTGTAGAAAAGCAAGCCAATAAAAAGATAGAGCTTGCTTTCGGTGTAATAAGTAAAAAAACAGCAAATCTAAGCAATGTTTGGTATTTTAATGTATAAGCAAAAGATCCCAACTGTTTAAGTCCTTTAAAAAAATTCTTTGATAAATGCTTCTATCAGCTGAAAAATAATGCTTTATGTAAGGTCAACTGTATTTCACACGCTTTAAAAACTATGCCAGAAATATCTTCCATTAAGAATGTATGCCAACTGATGTATAAATCACAAATGATCAAATTTTACCCTTGTAAAATATTTAAAATATTTTGTTTTTTTTTCTTTGCAACTAAAAATGTATAATTATCTCCTTGTCATTGTTATCAATTGTAACAAGAGCACATCCAATAAATGAATGAAAAATCAAGAGGTAAATAAATTTTGTACATGTTAATTGCTTCAAAGTGACAATCTAGAATATGTCCTGATTGTAAATACATTTTGTGCATGTATTTTGTTCATGAAGCAATGTCACTACTATGTTGTATGTTGTAACAAAATTCAATAACAGAATACATATAATACAGTCTTACTCTAAGATACTTACAACTAAGATTAAAAATTAATTATTGATAGGAAAGTTCCCAATTTTATAAGAAATGTATAAATTTTCTACATATATACAAAAGGAATTGAACTTGCAATTAAAGTGTTAACAAAATTCAATTCAAGTGTTAACAAAAACCGAAATGAAATCCCAACAAGAATATTAATGTATAATTATCAGATTATTAAACCCATTAAAGATTTAGTCTTATGTTCCCAATTAAAATTCCTAAATTATCTAAAAAAAATTGAAATCTTTACAAAAAAACTAATAGAACTATAGCAATTTAGAATGTTTCTTTATAACAATATAAAGAATAAATTCTTTAAATTTTTAAAAAAGATTTATTTATAAATTGAAAAAAAAGTGGTCAATTATATTTAAGCATTTAAATTTTTAAAACTATGCACCTGATACTTAATTTATGATTCAGTTTCATTTTTTGAGTGCACTTAATGAAATTAGACTGAATTTAATTTAAATATCCAAATTTGCTCTAGAGATTCTTAATAAGTAATGTTGCATAAACATTCTTTGAATTTAAGTAAAAATGAGCATTCTTAAATCCAAAGGAGGGCTTCTAAATATTGGTACTTCTCTGATTTATAGTAATCAATAATGAATGTATGATTTATAATTCTGATATCTTTTGATGATTTCCTAATTAGTATTTATAAAATTATAAAAAAATTTAAAAGTAGGAATCAGCTTAAAAGATAATGTAAAAAGCACCAAGTGCAAAAGGAATTATTACTTTGAAATTCAATAAAAATCAATTTCCCTAAATTATTTTCAAATATATTAAAATTATTTTTTTGATGGCAATACTATTTCTAAGAATTAATGTGTGTAACTAAATATCCCAAATGGTATAAAGAACATACCTAATGCATTATTTGTATAGTCCCAACTTTCATTATCGTTCTTGTACACATTCAATCGGGTAGGCTAAAAATGAAAAAAAGAATGTTCAGCATGAATTCTGAGGGAAAAATGAATATGCAAAACTCAATAAATTCTTACAATAGATGAGAATACCTCATCAACCAATAATTTCTATTAAGCAATGAATAACATCAATAAACAATAATGTCTTAAATCCACATATTTTCAGCATAAAGAAATTGCTGATAAATTATAGTAGTAGATTTATGCATTGAGCATAAAAAGTACTAATTACCTTTGCAAATTCAATCTTCAGTGTACAACATCCAGAATAGATATCGCATCCATTCAAAGACTGCTTTGCTCTTTCTGCAGCTTCCAAGCTGTCAAACTTAGATTAGAATTAAGGTTAACAATAATACTTATGTTTCTTTATCATTTACTTCAAGTTCCATAAATGATGAATTTTATTAAAAATATTCTACTTTAAAAGATGTTTCCAGTTTTACTTTAATGCATTAAAACATGTAATGATTTAATTCATTAATTTCTAGAATCATTTATAAAGAAAAATACATTTCAAAGAATTTGAAAATAAACCTTTATTTTTAAATAATTTACTGTATTTTTTAATATTTTAATGGACGTTTATAAAAAGTTTTTAAATAATCATTCACAAATATTGTGTACTTCAGTAAAACAAATTAAAATTAATCTATTCTTTTAATAGAATTTTATTTTATAATTATTTTTAACCACGATACTTTCAAATAGCTGAAAAAAATTTGATGCAAATTTTCAATTGAGCAGAACACTATTACAATAATGAACTGTGATAATTTTACAAAAGTTAGCAGTAAATAAAAAAGTCTTTCAATGTATAAAAAAAAATGTTTAAAACATCTAGATAATAGTCTTTCAATGTATAAAAAAAATGTTTAAAATATCTAGATAGCAAAGGATATTCAACCATTGCTTGAACACCGTTCTTCTTGAAAATAACAATTCTCAAAACTTTTCCACTAGGACTGCAAATTGTATGAATAACATCCTACAAAAGAAATGATCAAGGATTAAGAAATTTAAACATAAAACCAAAAATAAAATGCCTACACTTAAAAATTATTACTTACAGTGGTTATTGGGTAGGCAGGATTCATGACAGTAATGAGCAAGATGTGATTGGGCTTTTCTTCAAACCTGTTTTTAAAAGATTCACAATAGATTAGATCTATATTAACATCATACATTCAAAATGGTTAGTTTCAACATTGAATTTTTTTTAAAAATTGAATTGTTACATTATTTAATAGAATTTTGTTTTGACTTCCATTTTATAAATAGAGGGAGAAGGAGGTACCTTGAACTATTGATAAGTTCAAACATAACTTTATAACTTTAAGTCAAGCACTGAAATTCACTCAAACATTTTATATCAATTTATAATTAAAAGGAGAAAATAGCATCTTTTCATTTTTACAAAAAATATGGAAGTGGAGAATATACAAACAGTTTCAATATTAACTAGATACTTGAAGAATTTTAATATCTATGCAATATACCTATTTCGAAGAAATATTGCAATAAAATAGAATGCAAATGTTTTTAGAAAGAATGTTGCTTATTCAAATGTTGCTTATTCAATCATTTTTTTCCTTTATTATATTAAAATCAAACAAAACTAGTGATGTATTTAACAGAAAACATAATTCACATTTGTTTTTCAATATAAATCCACTAAAATAATGCTAGGTACTTATTCAAAATCATATCCAAAAGAGACAATCAACTAGCATTCAACATACCATTCAATTTTTTTTTAGGATACATAATGGTCTACACCTAAGACAATATGTAATAAGAAATCCCGGCTAATAAGTCAAATATGATTGAAAAACTAATAGAATTTTTTTTGAATTTCATAAAAAATATAATAGGAAAATATTATATACTTCACATCAATCTTCACCTTTTTCCCATAAAAAGCTGTTGCATAAGAAAATTTACTTTCGACATAAGACAGTCTTATTTCACAGAAAACTTTTAACAGAATAAATACCTAATAATTCTTAATTCAAATGATTTTCAAAAGTTTTTGTCATAAGAGTCCGAATAATTTTAAAAGACTTCCGACACCCACAAAAACGAATTCTTTAAAATTAAATTTGTAACTATTTTATTTAAAATGCAAGATTCAAAAAACAAGAAACTGAAAAATTAAATTCTGCAAAAACCTTAAAATACTTTTTCTAAAAAAATTACAAAACAATTATGAATTTAATTTGAGAATAATTAAAAGCAGAAAAATGTTTAATGGATCAGAATCCCAATAATAAATACTTTGTTTAGATTTTGAGAAAAGATATTTAACAATGACTTTTTTGGGGGGAGGATATCCTTTCTACCCTTGCCTATTATTTTTAAGAAAGCATATAAAACAAGAGAATTATCTAACAAAATATGTGATTAAATTATGTTGAGATTCATTTTACGAACATCCTATAAAATTTCACTTGTTAACATAGAATCTTAAATATGTTTTATATAACAATTAAATAAAAAACTTACCCCTCTCTTCTTGTAGGTGGTCCTCTGTTATAGCTGTTGTTACTATTGTTATAATAATTCCCTCCACTAAAATCCTATTCAACAAAAAAAATTTAATCAAATTATTTTAAAACAGACGATTTGCACACATAAACAAATAACACAATAAAAATGCAAGTAAAAATTATATTAATTAGACAATACCGATAATTCAAAAAAGAAAAAAAAAATAGAATAATTCACATTCAAGTCATAAGGTTCACAAAAGTGTGAAATTTTTTCTGGGCCCTCTTTGCTCTCCATTACAAACGAAAGTAACAAAATTCTATTAGTTATGCACTTGAAGAGCACTTGACTTTTAAAAATATCTACCAAATTTTTTTAAATATAGATCCATTTCTATCTTATATTTCTTACTTCAATCTAATATAAGAAATAATCAAAAATATAAGCATTATGAAAATCCCAATTAAAAACTATTTCAGAAACAATCTAAAAACCGAAATTATTTCTGAAACAAACTAAAAAAGCATAATTGTATTGAGAGAGTGCCAATGCTACTACCACTAAAACATAGATGAACATAACCAAATTAGTAAAAGTAAAAATAGAATGAAAAGTACAATTAAAAATAAAATAAGTATCCAGCCTGAAGACTTTTTCAAGGGTCACCTTCAGGCAGGGATTCAAAACAAGACATTTAGGAGTCTGACTTTTTCCCCAACAATATTGACCTCTCGTGAAAGTAAGAGAAAGAAGTATTTGGTTGTTCGGAAAGTAATTTCGTTTTTTTGTGTGTGTGGAAATGAAAGACAGTTTTCGTATATTAAACAAATACTTTATTAAATTATATGTCGGCCGTTCTGGTCCAACACCTTTTGCCATCTTTCAAGTAGTATAGTTCCATGCTCATAAAATTTTTGGTCTTTGCTGCCAAAAAACTGATCGAGATGATGTTTGACCTCCTCATTTGAGGTGAAGGTTTTACAATCTAAAAAACTTTGGAGTGACCGGAACAAATAATAATCCACTGGCGTACTGTCAACACACCTTCTCCATACACATCGGTCAATTTCTTTCTGGCTTGAACAGCATTTTTACCCCTTCTGTAGTAAAACAGTAAGATATGTCGAAAATGCTGCTTATCGCTCTCCATATTTAAAAGGGCACCAACCAAAAACTACTGCATAGAATTAATTGGAATTTTTCACACACAAGCCTTGCTATATGAGCTCTCAAAGCATATAAAAATTATACGGCTTAAATGTGAAGTTGGGTACAAAAAAATACAATTAAATCCTCTGTTGGGAAAAAACGAAATTACTTTCCAAACAACCCAATAATTTCTAATTTTTTTATTTTATTTCTGTAAAAAATGTTGTATCTCTTAAGCCTCAATTTCAGGGGATTTTTGGGTCATGATAGAAAAAAAGTCAGACCCCTCACTAAAAAATCCCTTGTTTTGAATCCCTGCCTGAGTGACCTTTGAGAAAGTCTTCAGGCTGGATTCTTGTTTTTTAATTGCACTTTTGATTCTATTTTTATTTCTTTTTAATTTAACTAATTTGGTTATATTATATACATACATATACACATACATGTAATGATATTTTAACTAATTTCAATTTAATTAATTTCCAAAGTTTTATCTTAATTTAGCCTATAGTAAGTCCATTCTCTTATTTCGTGATCCAATTCCACTATCTCTACTTAATTCAAGAGAAGCTTTATAAAATTGCTGAATCTGCTAAACGCCGACACATTCACACGCTCAGCGCGAAGGGATAGAAAACTGTCCAGTAAGCAAATTCTTTTTAAAAAGATCCCTGTGTTTCCTTTGCATGTGATTGACATGTGTCAGAATCTTAATATATTAGCACTATGTAAAAATATTTTCCCTATCCATATTTCATGTTATATACAGACGAATAATTTATTTCTTGCTTCTTCCCCCCTTTTGCTTCAGTGCCGCGCTGTGGCGGAAGCGCAATGTCAGCGTCTTTGCTTGTAAATAATTATGCTTTCCCGATGGATTAAAAAGAATTTTAAAATGTAAAAAGTGTCTTCACTGCTGGTCGCACCTGCATTCTGCTTAACATAAAATAATGCTTACATACATATCAGGGTTGTTACTCAAATCTGGAACAAAAATACTCCCTTTATATATTCAAGATAAGAGAACATTCACAAAATAGCACTCATGTGAATGAAATATGATTTTCAGAAGTTGAAAAAGCAAAGAAAAGGAACAAAAACTTAACAATATCCAAACTAATAGTATATATAAAGGTTTATATTGGCATACAGAAAATAAAAACTTTATTTTTATTTATTATCTAGAATTTAAAAAGACAAAATTTATATATTAAGGAAGAACTCTTTTGAATTGACAGGCAGTATTGTATGTTTTCCTTCTTTTAGTATGACTAGTAAGTGCTCATTTTCCCATATTACCTAGGTTTATTATCTCCTTACAACTTGAGCATTATGCGGCTCAGCTAACGTATACGGCCTCCGCCAAATGGCGAGAAAATTGGTGATAAACGGTAATTTCTGGCTGCCGTACTCTTTACGGTAACCTTAAACCCTCTCTTAACCTCTAATTTTAAATTTCATTCATTTCACATTGTTCCATCCAATTGTATCAGTCGACTGCTGTTAGCTCCCCCCTCCCCATTTCTCAAGTAGCTCTCTATTTTATTTGTTTTTGCATTTTTATTTTTCTATTTTTACTCATGGCATCTGCTAATGTACCAGTTAAGGATGTTGTTGAAAAATTTCAAAATGTGTTGCAGAATAAAGAGCTTGGATTTAGGGTTTCGAAGATGTCAGACAATTAAGCGAGGCCTATTTTTGGAAATCCTGGAGTTGGCAACCAGGTATTTTGTCAGAGTTGATATGCGATAGGGATAATTTTTTTGCTTTTTTGAATCTGGTTTGATTAAAACCCCAAATTCACTATTTGTAATGTTTTAATGCAGGTGCGAACTAGAAACGATGTTTTGGATGTTATAGCTTTGTTTGTCGGAACAGTATAAATAGGAATGAGTGAGTATAAATGGGGGGAGGTGTCATAGGGCGCAGCTCCATCCCCCGACTTATAGTCTAGTGTATTTTGTCAGCTTCGGAAATAAGACTAACGTGGCTTCAAAACTTCCAGGTAAGAATCGCAACATCCTAAACAAATACGCATTATTGGCGACTTCTTGGCAAAAAAAATGGCACCAATAGACCATATATGGAAGCTGCTCCCATTATGCAATAAATGGATTCAGTGGAACTTCCCAAACCCATTCAGCAAAATTAGAATTTTTTTTTATCTGTCCAATTTATATTAAATATAGATTTTGAGCAGCTCATTAATTTAAATTATCCAATCAACTTTAAATAAGCTCAAAGTTTTCTTAAATTATAAACAAATCTTTAAAAAAAACATGGTAGACTAAACACCGCTGTGCTGCTTTTACTGATTGAATGTTGCTAATTGTTGTATTCTTTCAAGCAGTTAACAGAAGTCACACATACTCATTAGCTTCAAATCAGGATTCTTATGAAAAAAGAACTACTGTCTTGCAAATCGAAAATGGAGTGATCTATACAGAAAAAAAAGGGAGAGTTTCTGCATTGCACAATCGTGAATGGTATTGTTCCATTTTTGGAAGCTATGACTATAATAATTCATTCTTACAATACATAGTGATCAAAACTTTTTTTTAGTAAGGGAGGAAATAACTGCAAAATTTAAATTTTCCTATAAAATTTCTTAAGTTATGAGAATCCTCAAACTGCCCTGCATTTTCCCGAGAATTTTTTAAACAATATTTAAATTCCTTGCATTTTTCCTGCTCTCCCCATGGCGTGGCAACCCCGATTAACATAAAAACATAATATTGCTTTAATTAAGATATTATCTAGAATGAAATTTGAGAAATACTAATTTTTAAGACTACATAATTATAATCATGAATTGCAAAAAAAAAAAAGGCATAATGGAAAATAGTAATAAAAAATTCTTGCTTTAAGAATAAGATGTTTAATTTCCAAAAATCAATACTAACAGACTCATTTTTTCCAAGATTAAAGTTCAACCAATTGTTAAAAACATGAATGTAACTATAAAAAAAGAAACATGGCTTGATAAGAATGTTTCTGCACTGGCTTGATAAGAATGTTTCTGCACAATGTTGCAACATCAGGATGATTAATTGAAGATTAGTGTGCACCCGAGTTTGTTGCCAATATTGCAACCCATCGGAATGCTTTTCTATACTCTGTTTCACCCTAACATGGCAGTAGTGTATATTCTATGCATGCCAAATCTCAGTCGTTGTCAGGAGAACTGGGTTACTTTAAAGTACAAAGTTACTAGAAATGCAGATCGCTGGTGAAACTTTATCTCGCAAATTTTTCGCCAAATAGTAAATATTTATTAACTTTATTATATTATTACGTTATCGGAGAATTAATCGTTTCCTTATTTTCATTATTTTTTCAATATTATTGATACGTTATTTTAATAAATTATTAATGGTTATTTCATTTTGTTTCATCGTTTCTCAAAAGAAAACCCTAAATCTTTCAATATTTGGCAAAGCGTAGTTCGGCTAATGTTTTTCGAAAAGATATCTGTATAATCGCTCGCATCTTTTAAAACTTAATCTAATGTTGGGATCTCAATTCTATGAAAATATGCATGGATTTTTCGTCAAATACAGGATAATGTAAAATCATTTTACAAGACCTGAATGTTTACCTACTGAGCCTCGTCGTTTTTTTCCAGGGGTACTTAAAGGACTGGATGCCTTTATTTCTTTTTTCAAAAGGAAAACTGTTCATTGAGAAACACCTGTAAGGTGCGAAACTTTATCAACGATTTGATTGATAGAATCTTGAGGGTTTTCTCGGAGTCGAGAATAAACGTTTAATATGTTTCAGCATGCTGCACTTTTTGTTGGTTTCACTCGTCTTGAAGGTGTGCACAGCGTAGTCAGTGATAACACTCTCTTTTTCAGACATTTTAGAAGTGAATAAAAACGATGAATCGAATAAATATTCAACTATCAAAACTAATAACTAATAATGTGACTAATAGTATCAAAAATATCAGCTGATAAAAAAGAGAATAAAAAAGTACGAAAGATTATAACGGTTGTGAACTGAATGAAGCTGAGTTGGCGGAAACGTAAAAGAAAAGCGTGCCAAATATTTGACCTTGAAGACCGGTTCTAGCCGAAGTGGAATTCATTATGTCAATCTTTTAGTTTTATTCATTCGCTTTATTTACAAAATACTTAACAGTTAAGCACTTCTAACTTTAGAATAATTTTAAACAAATATTGATGAAAAAAAGTATTTCGGTAATTTATGATAGGAATTTTATTATTTGATATTATTATTAATTGATATTTGATTATTTGATAAATTTCTGCGCATTTTAACTATTTTAAAGTTGGAATTGCTGGGGAACTCTTTCCCAATGTGGAGTGTCACATTTTCTATCTTTTACAATACTGCCAAGTAAGGGTGAAACAGAGTATAGCAATCCTACTGCTGTTTTGTTCACTACTTTTTGCAGTGGTTGAGTTGTACATAAACTACAACTATATTATGAAAAATGTCAAATTAAAAATATTAAAAAATATCGATTAAAGATTTTAATTTTGTTATTTATTATAATTAAAATTTATTAAATAAAGAAAGTTAAGCTTATAATTAAGTTATCTTCTTTTTTTTAATGTGAATACTAACAGAAAATATTTATTCTTTTGCAATTTTTAACTGTCAGTATGTGCTTTAAAAAATCGTCTGCATTCTCACTTTAAAAGACAGCTGCAATGAAATTCTTTGCAGTTCTCTTAATTCTTTTGGTGTTCTAACGGTTGGTTCACTTCATAATTTATGTCGGGAGTATTTCGAACCAGTAGAATGGATGAATGGCGAGTTAAATATGCATGCATATATATATATGCAATGATATTTTAACTCTAATTTCAATTTAATTAATTTTCAAGATTTTATCTTAATTTAGCCCATAGTAACTTTATTCTAAAATATTCTCTTATTTCATTATCCAATTCCACTGTCTCTACTTAATTCAAGAGAAGCTTTGTTAAATTGCAGAATCAACTAAAAGTCTAACTTTCCCACACTCTGCGTGAAGAGGCAAAATACCACTGATGAGGCAAATTCTTTTATAAAATCTCCCTGCGTTTCCCCTGCCTTCTCCATGTGTGTAACGAAAATCCCTATCGAAATCTCGTAATATATTAGCACTATGAAGAAATGTTTTCCCTATCAAAATCATAGGTTATATAAGACCAGGGATAAAATGTCCAAAAGCTTTTTCCTCGTTCCTTTTCTGTGTCGTTCTGTGTGCTCATTGCTTGTACATATGCCTGCTTCTTAAAAATGAAATAAAACGCCACCGCGAAATAACAAATCTCTTCACTGTCTTCAAACTGCATTCTGCTTCACATAAAATAATGCTTACATATTATATGAGTTGATGAAGTTAGGAAAGAATTTGAAATTTTATATTGAGAATGGTTTGATATCGAACTGGCAGAATGGATGAAGGGCGAGTGGAATATATTTTTTTTACGAGTTGATGAAGTTGGGAAAAGGATGTTAGTTTGAAATTTTGCATGGAGAATGTTCCGATTGCTTCTTTCTCCATTCTTTCATTTCTTTTGGTTATGTACTATTTCTGTTATCCACACAGTCTTTATGTTCAATGTGCTAACAAAGCTACTAGGTTCCCGCTCCCGCTGCTAGCAAAGCTGTAGAATGTTTGTTTTTTTTAAGTTAAAAAATTATGACATCTGTAGAAGACACTGGGCAGTATAGGAAAAAAAAATAAACAATATTTATCAGTAAAAAGTACTAAAAAATATATGGCAGGAAATGGTAACCGTAACTGTTCCGCAAAAGTATTTGTTTATTTTGTCCGCCATTTTTATTGGCGACTTGGCATTGTTGGCACAGCTGGGTGCACACTAAAATTCACTTTTACCCATCAGGATAACTAGAATTTAATTGCCAACTATGGCTTACATTAATATTATGATAACATAAATACTTGGTGAAAATTACTGTAGAACCCCTGCCACAGTATATAAATATGGGATTAATCTGGTATTACTCTATTAGATAGGTTTACAATAATTGCCGAACTTGAAGAAATCAAAATGAATAAGTATTACTTAACCTTCAATATTTTAAGAAAAATTTTTAATAGCAGATGTACATAAAGCTGACACATTACTGGCAAAAAGGAATATTTTGTTCACAGGGTTTTTGTCTGGGATCCCATAAATAGTTATACGATTGATATTTTTTATCTAGAATTTAACATGTGCTGAATAAGTAAAAGAATTTAAGAATTCAAATGTCACATCATAAGACAATTGGCTCAGCTCCAATATACGGCCTCAGCCAAATTGGCGAGAAATTTAGTGATAACCGGAAATTTCTGGCTGCCGTCATCGGCTTATGTACTCTTCTTTATGGTAACCAGAACATATTCAGGGTTTTTATAAGGAGCAGCTCACATATACAGCTATTATCTTTTATAAACTATGCTTTTAAAATGAAAAAAAAAAAATTTTCATGAGAACATATTCAGCATTAAATTAAGAAATCATTTTAAAAATTAATTTCGTCATCATCATTTAATATTAATTTTGAGCATTTCATTATACTTAAAAGCAAGTGAGCATTCCATCATGTTTCATTTTACTTATAATTAAACAAATCGTTTCATTTGGATCTTTATCAAATATTTCAATACCCCCCACTCCCCGACTTACTCTCGTGTATTTTGTCAGACCTAGGATTAAGCCTAACATGGCTTCAAAAATTAGTCAATAATCAACATTTATCTGAATTATTTTTTTTTAAAAAAAAGGGGGGAGAGGGGCAGCGTTACCACGAACTATAGTCTAGTGTATTTTGTCAATCTTGGAAATGAGCCTAACGTGACTTCAAAACTTCCGAGTCCTTCCAAAACTTAGGAATCACAACATCCTAAACAAACACGCATTATTGGCGACTTCTTGGCGAAAAAAATGGCGCCAATAGGCCGTATACGAGAGCTGCTCCAGACAATTTAAGATGTTTCTCTAATTGATTTTAAAATATGGTGATAAAACATTAATCTATTATTACATTATAAGACCACAATGTGTCAGATGAAGTCAACAGAAGAGAATAAATTGTTATTAAAACAAGTGCGAGATTCCAATAAAATTTTATCCAAAATAAGAAACAATCAAGGCAGTAAAGAGTTTAGCAATAAAATATTGCAATTAAAGCGGCACCAAAATATGATCCAATTTTGAAGTTCATTACTAAATAACATTACAATATTCAGACTATAACAAAAGTTTGCAGGAAATAAGCTATTTATGCACTGCGAAATATTACAGCAGCAAATATTGTGAATTTATTGATCACTAGTAATATGGAATCATGTATGCCTATAGATTAAAAAAGACGAGTTAAATCGTAATACTCAAACTCATTCAAACCCAGTTTTCAAAGATTTGAGTAGTTTATTTTTAAAAAAAAACCATATGTATGCAAATAACACAAAGATTTTAAAAGATAAAATATTAAGTATTGTACAACGCATAGCAATTAATATTGCAAACTTGACCAACCCTAATTTACTACGCACACACTAGCCCATGCATGTTGTAAAAGTGTTACGATACAAAATTGCGATACTATAGGTTTCAAATTATAATAAAATTCAGATTCCTATGCCTCGTTGAAAAAAAATGTCGACGCAAACAACCAAGTGAATATATGTACATACATCAATATTTCAATTTATAGCACGAAAAATTACATCACATCTATGAGCAACAAAAATGGCGCAACCGGTTACGAATATATTTTTTTATGAGTACTTACTCTGCCACCTTCATTATCAGTTCGTTGTCTCTTAGCGGCATGTCCATCAAACTGAGCCATATTGATTTACACAGAAACAAATATATAAATTATTTCACAATTATTAATATTAACAATGTGATACGTTCACTAACAAATATGAACAAAACTAAATACTAACATAAATCGGATTGCCCAATGGAGTTGAGTTGAATATAGCTATTGAACAAGTTCTTGCTCTTATTCAAAGAATTATTCTTGAATAAAAACAAATACAATTAAAATTAACTAAACAGAATTATTTGAAGAAACTTGTATTTTTATCTTGTCATATACAATGAGAAAATATTGTAATCATCAAAAAATTCGGTCGCTGGATTTTGACGAATCTTTACGTTACTGACCTCCATGAGTCCATGTCCGAGACCTTGTTTGTCAACGATTCTGCGAACATAAAAATTCAAAAATGTTTTGAGTTAGAAGCTGAAATTTGGTATGTGAATTTTACATCAAATTTCACCAACAAATAAGAAGTCTGTTTGGCAATTTAGGTACAATTCAATACAATAACTATTGAACTAGAAGAGCCAGATAATAAAATTTGTTGCACATATTAAGCGTCTGGAATGTTGATATATATGAAATTTTGAATCAAATCCGTCTAGAAAAAGACCCTTTGTCCTTATATTCTCATGTATGTAAATAAAATAACTCAAAAAACGCATCAACTTAAATAAATTAAATTTTGTATATCATTTTTCTTTAGAGAACTTACAGAACTGAAATCCTTGATATATTTTAACTACTGCTTCTGCAATTGGTACGCTGTATAGGTTTAGGGAATGTTAATATTATAAAAATTTCCACAAAAGTTTGAAATGAAAACGTAAATTATAATCATGGGGAATTCAAAGTCACAATACACCTTATGTGAAAAAAATGTAAGGAGGGAAGGTAGTGGCTTCTACTCAGAATTGCCATTCACAGATGCTTCCTGCCAAGCTCATTATAATTCCCGTCGAACTATGAAAAGTCTTATCCAATCTTACGCAATACTCAGAATCTAATAAAGGCCGTTTTTTGTCTACCAACAGGGACAATTTTAACATTTAAAATGCAGATTTTTATCAAGTTTGGTACCATATCTGCCCCAGGATTGACCGTCTGTCGATCTGTGCTCTCTCTCTCTCTATGTATGTGAATACAATAACTCAAAAACGCAATTACTTGAATAAATTGAATTTGGTTAAAAGAAATTTTACGAAATTTTGAATCAAATCGTCAAAAAATCCACCGATAGGGGATCTGAAATGTTGCATTAATTTAAATGGGATTATTCAAAAAAAAAGTAGACAAATTAAATGCGATCTTTTTACATTAATTGCAGGTGTGCATCAAATTTTGGTTGCAGTCGGTGCAAAAATTATTTAAAATGAGTACTGGGATTTTCCCTAACCATTACATTCAACATGTCGCTCATACGCTGAAAAATTCTGAGCCCTCATGACATTCATTGCTATGTCTAATGCTCACAGTTTTATGCGAGGAAAGGGACGATAGCAACTTTATTATTAGTATGAATGCGAAAAGTTTTTCGAAGAGATCACTTCTGCTTGTTTAAAATAAGATTCCAGTTAAAAACCAAAAAGAAAAAAAAATGCGAAGAAAAAAAGATTTGGGAATCATGAGAGAAGCATGAAAATTGAAATTTGAATATTTTTGAAAATCAAAATCTTTTATTTCATTACCTAAAAATATTATCATATCAAAATAGATGGAAATAATTAATGCTGAAAACTTTTTAAGTACCTTTAAAATTATATTCTCATCTCCTTTTACAACAGATACGTTATTTTAAACGAAACATTTTGTAAAGAAACTGTGACATTCGCGTTCATTTGCAAAAATATGTAATAGTCCCCGCACAGCAAAAACGAATGAATAAATAAAAACTTTAGTTTTCAATATAAGAAAAGTACATGCTTCAAATATTCTTATTTAAATAGTAATACTAAGAGCATAAGACATTACTATTAATATGAAAGTCAATCAAAATTAATATTTTTCCGTTAATTTGAGTTAATATTTTTGACTTAATTTAAATTCGTTCTATTATCTATTAAAAAGTCTTTACGTAATTAATGCTGCTTTACATGATGACAAGTAGGGCGTCAATTGACTAATTTTTCTTGCGTCATTTAAATCTGAGAGTTCAAAGTTTTAGCTCTGAAACCGTTGAGTGGTAATTTTCTTTATTTGATGATTCATAAAAAATTATATTTAATTATTATTATAACTGACGGCACTATCATTCTAAGTATCTAATCATTTTTGCTATTAACTTTATTCAGTCGTCGGTTTTTCTTTCAGACTTAGGATCTCCACCTTTGATGGATTTTCTTATATTCTATTTTGCTCCAAGAAATTAGCTATTTTCGAAGATTTATTCGGACCATACCTTTCTTGAAAATATACAAACTGAATTCATTCACCTACTCCATCTACAAAACCTTTTATTATATTATAAATAACATTCTTTTGGGGATTTAATGAGCTTGGATGATTTGAAATTTTGGAAATGATAAGTCATATCAGCTACCTGATTGTCAATCTTCATTATAATATCCTGGTATTACTTCTAAAGTAATTTGGCCTCAGGATTTCATATGTTTTTTTTTTTTTCAATTTTTCCAAAATATCAATAACAAATTATCGAAGTAAATTATTTCGACAATATGAGGTTATACGAATTAGTTTGAGTTCATTTTCTCCACCTAGATAAAAAAAAAAATTTTTTTAATGACAAGAAAGTAACGCTGTCAAGTTTATCTTCAGCTTATAATATAATACTCTCTATTGGATTAAAGAATTATAATTTTTATTTACTGCTTCTATATTTTTATTTTAACTCATTTCTACAGAGAATATACTTTATAAAGAAAAAATATATCACATAAGGGGAAGTAAAATAAAAACGAGACATATGTAAAAAAAGTAAGTAAACTATATATTATTTCAAAACTAATCGCCATAACTGTTATTACAATCATCCCACTGTGAGACAAGACCGTCAATGCCGACATGAGAAAATGTTTGCGGTTGCCTGCGGAACCATAATTGCTCTTAAGCTTGCACCCCTGAGTTCGAAACGAATCGACGGCCACGTAAGTCTTACTTCAGGGCTCCAAAAATATGGTAATCGCATGGGGAGAGATCTGGACTGTATGGTGGATGTGTAAGCACTTTCCAGCGAAATTTCTGCAGCGTAGTCGCAGCATCATGAGCATTATGTGGGCGAGCGTTATCGTGCAACAGAATGATGCCCTGCGTCAATATTCTTGGGCATTTGAACTTGATGGCGCTCTTCAATTTGTGCAAAGTTTCTACATACTGCTGTGCATTAATTGCAGCCCCGTGTTCCAGAAAGTCAATGAATAGCGTCCCCTTGCAGTCAAAGAAAAAGGTCATCATGACTTTCCCGGAACTGGCATGCACAGCTTTGGATTTTTTTCGGAGGAGTTAAATCCATGTGCTTTGTTGGCTCTGACGCTTGCTCTTCGATTCAAAATGATGGTACCATGTTTTATCTCCTGTGAGAAAAGAAAGAAAATTCTTCAACGTGATACGTTTCCAGGTGCTGCAATGATGTCGACATTCTGTTCAACTTCTGCTCCTCCGTCAGGCTTGGGGAATCCATTCTGCACAGATCATCCAGTACTTTTCATCATGCTCTATCAAAATGGCGTGAGCGGTACCGTGACTAATACCCATCATGAGCCGAATGTCTTCTATGTTCCGCTGGTGCTCATTTCTTTCGCCGGCATCCACCACAGCAATGACAGAAGGGGTAATGACAAGATAAGCTTGTTATGGCAGACAGCTGTCCTTCAATGACACCTTACCTTCTCGAAATCGTTTGTTCCACTCAAATACATGCGCACGTGACATACTGTTTTTGCCATACATAGCAGACATTCTGGCATGAATTTCTCTTCCTGACACTCCTTCTGCAGTCAAAAAACGCATTATACCTCTCTGTTCCTCATTCCCAGCCTTCATAATGGGGTCAATTCATGTGACGTAAAAGTCACATATCATGTACTTCTTGCGCATGGCATTTAAGTTTCATCCGCACCGCTTCCGTCGATCAGTCTGCCATTAACGTTCTCCGCCAAGTATGAAGAGGATTTTTTGTTTACATTTGAAGTTATAATTTTTGAGTCATTTTCTTTCCTCTTATTATGTGTTAACAGAGGAAATACTGGTGTGCTGATGGATGCATGCTTTAATGCGAAACACAAGAGTGACTGTCATGATAAAATGTTTTCTTATTTTCCTTTCAACAATCCTGACTTGGGTTGATAGCTTTGGTATAGATTTTCTCAAGCCTTTGAAGTCGGTGTTATGCTCCGATCATTTTGAAGAATTCATTCAGTGTGTGTCCATTTATTAAATATATCTGTTCCAGTAATTTGTTAGAAAAACTCTTCGAAGAAAAAGAAATCGGTAAGCTATTTGCCGTCAAAAACAATCAAACAAAATCGTGAGTGCATTTCTAATTTACTTTATTCACATTTGTTAAAATTTCTGATCATTTTGAATATGCTTAGAAGCTTTTAAAATGTTTACGTGAATATTACATTGCATTTTTTTAAAAAAAATCTTATCTAAATTTAATTAAGGCAAGTAAACAAACTCCTGTTGCAAAAATAACAACTGCTATAATGCTAAACTTAGGTGGAAGTGAATATTATTAGTTTTCTAATTACATTTGCAGGTTTGTGATGGATTCAAAGTGAATTTATATCAAACAACTTTTCAATTGTTAAAAATGAAATGCCAATAGTTTATTGTATTTAAACTGAAATTGGCTGTTATCATAATATCCTGTTATAACACTGTGCACCTCAGTGATTTCTGTTTTAATAAATAAAGGTCTTTTCATTGAAAATCAATTTCCATATCAGCATTTATTATATAATTTCAACTTCATTGCTACATGCATCATGCATGTTTCACTTTTTTTTTTCTATTTCTTTAACATATCAACTTTGAATTATAAAATTCTGTGAAAGCATAAAAGTGCTTCTTTCAACTCCTCTTTATATCCTATTTAACTTCTCTCTCTCTCTCTGTATATATATATATATATATTTATATATATTGACCTTATTTTTGTTTATTAAATTTACTGTATTGTATGTTTTTATTTTATTTTATGATATTCATTCAATGTAACTTTTATCAATGCAACTTTAGCATTTAAAAAAATTTCATAAATGTTCTGTTCTAAAAGTATATTGTTCAACATTATGTTTTTATTAGTGATAAAAAAAAACTGTTCTGTAGTATCTAGGATGTTTCTGTTGAATAAAATTGATTTCATTATTTACACTGACATTCTTGTCATACTGTGTTTATATTATTTCTAAGTGTCTAGAAAAATAAATGTTGATAAATGGTAAATAGTTTTTTGAATTAGTGAGTACATTAAAACACACATTTCATCATATTTTTTCAAATAATTATCGCATTATATATATATATATATATGTAATGTGTAAATAAAAATTATGAAAGCGTGATTTTGTTTGTTTTTCTTTAATGATTTCTACAAATTAAAATGAAATTATTTATTCATAAGTTGCATAGATTTAAAAAAAAAGGTATCCATAGCTTTTCATAATTTGAAATTGTAAACATAATTTATTCAATATATACTAATTTCAGTTTCATGTTCTTTCCTTTGAGCAAACTGAAAACATCAAAGTTTCAATATTTATAAAAGTAATTACATAAGAAAAAAAATATAATAATTTTATTATAAGCTTAATTAAGTAAGCTTTAAAATATTAACTTATGTAAGAGTAATAATTATTTTTAAAAAGAACTAACTGGGGGAACTATATTCATAAGATTCAACATTCAATAATATTTAAATAATATGTAAATAAGAACATATGTAATTTTTCAAAAACACTGCCATAGTCATTTGTCAAAATGTATCCTTCGGATAAAATAAAGGGGGGGGGGGGAAGAATAAAGCGGCACCACACGAATTAAAAAGCGATGTTGATTAATTATGCAAAAACAATAATTCCACTGAAAATACTAATTAAAATTTTAATATAAGAAATAAAATTACATAACTAAGAAAATTTGGAGAAAATAATTCAAAATATCTTTTTAAAAAAATCAGAAGTTTTTAATAATTGATCGGCTAGCGTAATATTTACTAAACAATGGTTTCGTCAACGTTATCAGCAGACATCACTACATGCGCAGAACGGTTGAAAATTGAACAGAAGCGGTTTGTTTGGTACCTGACACGTGACCGTGAATTGACCCCCATTATGTCGCACGCATGCACACACAATCCGCTCACCTCACTTCGACCTTGTCTAACAGACAAATGACATAGCGGTCACCGCTCGCGCTGTTACTTACTGATTCTCGATAGAGAGCACTACTATAGACACACCAACCAGCGTTACCAACTTCGCGCCATGGTCGTTATTTAGTCTATCTCGTCTTCAATTGACTGCCCCTTATACTTTACTATGAAAAATTACTATACTTTATTATGACTATATATATATATATACACACAAGGTGTTTCAGAACTTCTAAGAGGGATAGGGTACATCCTGACGAACCAAAATCATATACCCATGGGCAGTCAGAAATGCTTTCCTGACAAGGTAGATGGCGTTGTGCGAAATGTCTGAGCTTTCGTGCAGGGAATCTTCATTTCGCACAAGAACACCAAGTTAGTAGGATGGATGATTACACGATCGCAGAGTTAGCCGATATGCATTTGGCGTACGGGGCTGCAAATTGTAGTGGGCCAGCCGCACAGCGACTGTATGCGGAACGATATCCGACGTGGCGTATTCCCAGTCATAATTTCTTTGCAAGACTGCACCAGAGGTTAGCTGAGACAAGTTCATTAGAAAGAGCTCACAGGGACAGGGTAAGAACAACACGGACTGCAAACGCCGAACTGAATGTGCTGCAGCATGTACAGGGGAATCCAAGAACGAGTACACGAAGTGTAGCAAACGTAGTCAGGGTTTCCCATTGCAGCGTCTGGAGGATTCTCCGAGCAGAAGACATGCATCCGTTTCACGTGCAGCGTGTCCAGACACAGAAACCGGAGGATTATGTACCTCGTATTGCTTTCGCACAGTGGTACCTGGGAAAATGTGCTACAAATCCCCTTTTTCCTTCTGAAATGTTGTTTTCCGATGAGGCATCCTTCACAAGGGAAAGAATTTTCAACACGCATAACGACCATATCTGGGCGGTCGAGAACCCGCATGCAATACGACGTCGTGCAGCACAGAATCGATTTTCGGTCAATGTATGGGCCGGTATTGTGGGAGATCACTTCACCGGACCTTAACTGTTACCGGGTCGTCTAATCGGACCTACGTACTTGCTCTTTCTGCAGCAAGTATTGCCACAACTTTTGAGAGATGAAGAGATTTCTGCATCGACGCAACAGACAATGTTGTTCCAACACGATGGAGCCACTGCCCATTACAGCGGAGATGTTCGTAACTACCTGGATGTCACATATGGTCAACGGTGGATCGGTCGTGGAGGTCCCGTGCGTTGGCCTGCTCGGTCACCCGACTTATCATGTCTTGATTTTTATTTCTGGGGTCATATGAAATCGCTAGTTTATGACACCCCTGTTGACACTGCTGATCCGTGTTGACACTGCAAGAATCGCAGTAGCTGCTGGAGAGATTCGAGATATACCTGGAGTATTCCAGAATGTTCGGATGTCCATGCGTCGGAGATGTGAGGTGTGCATTGTAGCCTGTGGAAGAAACTTCGAACACTTACTTTAATCCATGTACCTTTTACTTCTTTTCATGTATTATTCAAACGATTTCTCATTTACGGTCTCTTTTCTTTATGGTGCTTCTGTGTACAACACCGCTTCAGGAAAGCATTTCCGACCCCACATTGCTCTATGATTTCGAGTTGTCAGGATGTACCCTACCCCCCTTAGAAGTTCTGAAACGATTCACTGGAACACCCAGTATATGTGTGTGTGTGTGTAATATTATTCGAATCCTGTCGACTAAATAATATGTAACATAGGTTGAAGTAGAATGCAGGTTGAGGGCATAGACGAGCCGTTGCATTTTTAATTTCGTTTTATTCTCACTTTGAGACAGGCATGATTATTTAAAAGAAGACGCAGCGCCGCACAAAAGCAGAAGTTAAGAAGGCAAAAAGAGTCGAACAAATGATCACAAGTTTTATATAAAATAGAATTTCTGCCCATGCACCAATTCAATATACATGGTGACCTTTGACACCTTTTCAAGGGTACCGAAATATCACTTTCATTTGAAACGTAGTTCTGATGGCGCATTATTTTTTACAGAGGAATTTGTAGGAACAGGTTGTGAGTAACGCAACTCATCATCGTAAATCATTGTGGTTCACACGTAACTAAATATTATAAATAATTGTGAATGTTCTGTATTTGTTTAATTGTTATAATTGTTCATGTTTGTTTTTGAAGTAATTGCTGCAAAAAAAAATTATAAATTATTTTGTGTTAAATGGAACTGTTTTTCTGCTGTTGCATCTGGCAACGAGGTTTATATTTGTAAAAATAAATACAACGAGTGAGATGCTCGCTGTTACTTGGAATTGACGTAGTCTGTGTTTGATTTTAATTTCTTTAAAACACTTTCAATCATTGGTCGTAATATCCTAAATAAGAAATGTTTATTTTATGTATCGAGCGTTTACAATCTGCACTTTAAAACGCAGTTTAATTAATTATACACCGATAAATTAATTAAATAGAAAGTGGAATTGGATCACGAAATAAGAGAATATTTTACTATGGTCTAAATTAAGAGTTTAAAATATCATTAAAGATATGTAATGATATTTTAAACACTGATTTCAATTCTAATTAATTTACAAAATTTTATCTTAATTGAGCCCATAGTAAGTTCATTATCTTACATTTCTTGATGATTTATTTCCAATTCCACTTTCTCTACTTAATTAACTCACGAGAAGCTTTATAAAATTGCTGAAGCGGATAAATGCCGACACATTCTTACGCTCCGTTCACGCTAGAAAAATGTCCAGTAACCACATTCTTTTTAAAAGATCCCTGTGTTTCCCTTACTTGTGATTGACATGCGTCAGAAATCCCTATCAGAATCTTAATAATATATTAGCACTGTAAAAAAATATTTTCCCTATCCATATCTCATGTTATATAAGACCAGGGATAAAATGTTCAAGAGCTTTTCCCTCATTTCTTTCTGTGTTGTGTGTGTTGCTCGTCGCTCCTGCCTGTACATAATGCCTGCTTCTCCAAAATGAAATAAAACGACGTCACGAAATCGAAAGTCTTTTCAT
>JAPMOR010001612.1:490868-550021 GCA_026543865.1 Argiope aurantia
ATATATATATGTGTGTGTGTGTGTGTGTGTGTGTGTGTGTGTGTGTGTGTGTCCGTGCGTGTGTGTGTGTGTGTGTAATGATATTTTAAAATCAAATTTAAACTTAATTAATTTTCTAATTTTTAAGCTCAATTCAGCACATATTAATTTCATTCTAAAATATTCTCTTATTTCCTGTAAATTGCTTCCGTTAGCGATTTCCACGCTCCAAGCGAAGGAATAAAAAAGGGCAAGCCCAGCACATTCTTCTAAAAGATACCTATTATTTCCTTGCCCGTGGTCTACACGTGTAGGAAATTCCTATTAAAATCTCACAGTATATATTCATAGGGATAAGATTTTCATAAGCTATCCCTCATTTTGCTCTGTGTTGTGTGTGTGCTTATCTCTTCTGCTGGTTCATAAAACATGCCACCCGGGATGGAAGTAAAACAAAGTTAAAAATTCAAAGTATCTTTTCTGTTATATATGCTATGTTTTAAAAAAAAAATCACTCGATATCGTTGAAGTACTTTCTATTTCGTTCATTGCACCCGCGCGTGTATGTACACATATATATTTTTTAATTTTAGCAAAATGTTTGCGATTTTATTTAAATATGAGAAAATTGAAATAAGAAAATTAAATTGAGAAAAATTCAAATTGCATAATTTTTCAAAGAAGGAAAAAATCTCGTTGGAAAATATCTATTAGTACTTTTTTAACAATCTGAGAATATCTTTTCCCAAAAATGTTAAATAATATCTGACGAAAAGTTCAATAGGAATATTCAGATAATACTTTTTCAACACTTTCTTCAAAATTATCCTTGCATAAAAATAAGTAGCATATTAATTAAAACTATCTCTAAATGTTTAATTAAATTTAAATAATTTTATTTTGTTTAAAAAATGCATCTGTATTTATAATTTTTTTCTTTTAAAATTTTAATTTTATTATAAGGTATTTTGATAGTAAATATTTATTTTAGATGAAAAAAAAATAAAAACATATTAATTAAGAGTATTGTAAATTTTTAATTGAATAAAAGTTATTTAAAAAAAGAAAAGGATTCCTAGGTTCGAACCCTGACCTTCCGTTTACGAGACAGTTACCTAGACAACCATGCCATCGGGACGTAAGTCAAGTTATCAGTATATAAGCTTTCCCAAAAGTTTGAGGACCATTTTCTCGAAAATGACTAGTAATTGCGTTTTAATATTTAATGAATGGCCATTCTAAATGTATACTATGATTATACTATATCTCATCCCGTTCTCAGATTTCAACCCCCGTGACCTCCCGTTTTAAGAAATTTGAAAGGATCTATTGATTCACAAACTGTATTAGAGAACAGATACAGAATTTCTATAGCTTACGCATTTGAAATTTCAAATATATAACAAGAGCCGGGCTTGCTTTGTGATTAATAACTGTTTAATTCTTCTTTGAAGAAAAACTAATTTGAATATAAAATTATATAATGTGTTTGGTGAACACTGGAAATCAACGGCATGCAAAATTTATTTCAAACATTGGATACATAACCAGAGTCGAATTATTAAATACCCAGTAAGTAATTGTTTAGGAAGTCCAAAGATTTTGCTGCTGTATTTTTAAAGTTATTTAATTTTGTCCTTTCATTAAATTACAAAGACTGTGGAATCGAACTTATTTAAATTAAAATCAAGTATTATTTAAATTCACTTCGGAACATTATTCTAATAACATTTTCTAATTAATTATTGTATTTATATTATTTTTTTATAATTCTAAAAAATATGGAGATTTTTTATTGAATACTATTTAGATTGTATTAAGAATTTTTTTTTTTTTTTTTTTTTTTTACCCCATCCCGTTTAAATTTTTTTTTAAATTTCAATTGTTTTTTTTTTATTTGACATACTGAAACTAACTTTTTAGAAGGTAATCTGTTAACTTGTAGATCACTTTTTAAAGATTTTTTTTTTATTATTATTTATCTCTTTCCTTTCGTTCATTACTATCTTTTATTATAGAAAATATATAAGCAAGAAAATCTGTAATTCCAATTTTACAAAATTTTTAACATATATATTGATTATATGATCAATTTAATTAATTGATTAATTTAAATCAGTAAAAAAATTAGTTTTAAAAGTTTGGAGGAGAAAAGAAGCTCGGAGATTGCATTGCTTAAACGCCATAAAAAGCTTACTCCGGATTGCTGATAGCAGTTCTCCATGGTCTTCTAGATTAAAAGTTATGATTTCAGAATATTTTTTTAAATAATCTTTTTCAGTGTTTTCTTTAGAGTTTAATTCTGAATATGTTGAATGTGGCTCTTTTTCTTCACTCATTTCCAACCTTTCTCCCTCTTTAAGAAAAAGTAAAGAGATAAAATTTTCTATAAACAAGCTGCGATGTCGAAAATTCGTCGTCGGTTTATCACTGAGATATAGATCGAATAGACATTGAGCCCTTTCCCGAAGTTTCGAGGCATTGGTCTCCTAAGTCCGTGGGGAAAACAGCCATTGTTTACACTTTTTAATTATTTGTCAAATATTACAAAACCAACTAACCATTGAAAATGTACAGCACCATCATCCAAAAGTTACAGACTTCCTGTGGCTCGGCAACCGAATGCATTGTATTATATAATTATTTATTTGAAAAAAAAAAAAAAGGCTTTGTATGTGGAAAGGCATGATTTACCGTAAATCAATAGCCAGATAAGTGAATTCCCTTTTCTTTTGCGACAATTCGTTGCCAAACTTCTATATCACAAATGCTTGAAGATAGTTAGTAACCAGAATCTATTAATGTCACAAGAATGCTACATTTGTGATGCCTATATATTTTTAAAAGAAATAATTATGACGATAATGAGGTTCTGCTACTTTAAACTCTTCAGTTTGATTCTTTGCACAAATTTCAACTAAGCAAGTCATGTATCTTCTTCAGTGACATTAACAGAGAAAAGTACTTCTTTTGTATGTGTGTGTCTAGTTATCGAATAAATGATTATTCAAAAGCGAAACTTCTTATGTGAGCTTTGATGTAGTTCACAGCTTCGAAACAATCCTATAGGTTGTTTTAATTGTTCATTTCAGCAATTGCAAGAAGGAACATGGAGATGCCTTTAAAAGTTTTTGAATGCGATTAGTTTTTCTCTCTCCTGCCGAAAATAACGTCGAAGAAGTTTTATATATTATTTTATTGTACAAAGGAAAGATGAGGATTTGTGATTGCTTCCACTATTCACTAACCATTTCAATTCTTATTGTTCATTTTATGAACATCTTGTATCATTCTTCTGTATCTTAAATCCATTTTGAAATAATATCAATGATTAAAATAATAAATTATGATTACTAAACAAAACTAAATTACAAAATTGCAGAAGGGGAAAACATTCTTCAGTTTAAAAACTGATGCTTGTCAATAAAATAACTGTCCTTTAAATGGAATAGCACTAAACAAAGTACTGTTCCTTTCAAAATCCCGAAAGTAGCACTTTTCGACGATTGCACTTCGTTAAAGGGTGGTAGGCAGAAAGGTGAACGATTGTTAAGCCTCGTATTTCCGTGAATAATCTTAATTCATCCTGTTGCTAAAAGTAAATATCGGTTTTCATTTCTTCTCTCATCCTTTTTTTAATGAAATAGATATGTTCTTAGGCATGTGCAAAAGTGTGGAGGATTTCCAACTCCGAAAATAAACAGTATGTAATATCTTTCACAATAAACTGACTATTTGAAGATGTGGGAACATAAATTAACATTTTATACTTACAGTAGATCATAATATGTTCTATTGGGTTATTTCTCTTTTAATAAATGTCACTTAAAATGCACATCCATTCAATACTTCAATGTTATTTGATTTTTTAAAAATTTTTTTATACCAGTGTCTAAAAGGTTAAACAGAAATTTAAATGTTTATTTATTTATTAATAAATAATTTTTTTTTAATATTTTGAAGTAATTTTTGATGGAAGATGCAAAATAAAAAAATTAAATGTCTTGAATGTTGTAAATATATATTTTGATTTTATAAATGTATATTTTGAAACATTATTTAAAATAAAGAATAGCAAGTAAATGGACATTAAACAAACTACACATGGTTATACAGAGGTTCCTGTAAGTATAGAGATGAGGTAGTAAAGTAAAGGGATTTACATCTAAGGAATGCCACAAGAACAAAATAATGGTTTGTTATTTTACTTTTTTAGAGTTAATAGAAAGGAATTATAAGCCTAAAGTAAAGATGTCAAATTCACAAACCCCAATAAGCATCATATAATCCACATTGCAGCAATACAAACAACTCACCAATATTAAGAGATGTAAAATTTTTAATATAAATTTCATAACTTAATTTTTGAATATATATTTATAGAAAGTTATTGATGAATTTTAAAAATCAGCGAACTTAAAAGCCTTAAATCTGAATTTAATAACAAAGTTTGAAAATTTTAAATCTTGAGGAGAAAATTGTTTGCTTTCTTCAGTTTTATTCTTTTGATATAGTAGCAGTACCAATTATACATCAAAGAATCCAATGCTGTTCAAATTTGAAGGTAAAGAATACCTAATATAAATATTTGCCTGGTAGATTTAAAAACACTTGAGAATTGACCTATGAAATTATTTTTACACTTGGAAGTATTCCTTAACACAGACAATTAATTTCACTAAGAAATGGAAACAGGTCTTCCATTAGATTAACAATTCTTAATATTTACATTTGGATAGCACATATGCCACATCTCAGGAAGAAAGAATTAACTTTTTAATTTTTTATTTTCTTACGGGAGATATTGTAATAGTGAAAAAATTTGAATTCGAGATTTTGACGAATTTCCACATTTCAGATCTCCCTGAACCCGAAAATTACATTTTTGGAATTATGCCTGTCTATTTATGAACATGATAACTAAAAAACCACTGGAGCTAAGTAGATGAAATTTGGGTACATGGTCTATATTCTAAATATAAAAAATTTCAACAAATCTATTCAGTGAGTTAAAATTATACTTAACAAAACGAAGAAAGCTGGATGGCACAAATAATAAGATTCAGGAAATTATCATATTTAAGTCATCATCAATTTCAATCAGAAACAATAAACAGTAGATCTGGAACAGATTTCGGAACCAAATTTGTCAAGAGATTGTTTGTCTATAAGTCTGTATTTTTTCTGAGAGTTTTGTAAAGGCCACTCTTACTGTTATTATGCTTTTGAAGGGGGAAAAATCCATGTTTCTATAAATATTACAATTTTTTTTTAGTATGCATGAAGTTAAATTTTTTTCATAAACCCAGTGCAAGCATTGTAAACATTTGACTTTCACTACTAGGTGTAGGGTTCCAAAACTAAAAATCTTAAGTTCTAAAAGGTCACATTTCTTATATATTTAAATTCAAATAAATCAGATAGATAATGGACACAGAAAACAAATTATCAAATTAGACTTTAATTTCCTATACATTCCAACAACATAAATATTGAATTAGATTCATTACACTGGAAGATATTGTTCATAATATGAAATAAGCATTTAATGATGATTATCTAAATCATACAACCAAGCCATGCATTCAAATATTTTATTAAAACAGTAAAAGGCACAAAGTTACCAAATGCTTTATCTACAAATGATCAAGATGCAGTTTCTGATTTATGAGCAAGTCAATTGGTAAAAAATAAAGCATATTTTGGAAGATAATAGATTTATTCAATCATTTATCCATCTAAACTTTCTAAAGTCCGATTTCTTTCTTCATAGTAGTAAGAGCCTTCATGAGTTCTGCTATAGATTCACCTCTGAAAAAAAAAAAGATGATTTTTTTTTTAATCATTAAGAATAAAAAGAAGAACTTAAAAGTTAAGAAATGTTTAATGATTTTAAAAATGATTAAAAATTTGAATCTGAAGAATTTTATAGTACACTTTATCACATGGTTTGAGATGCATTCCAATTAATTAACTAAAACATTAATTGCTTGCACTGTCTGTTTAGACAATCTACACAGACAATATATTGTTACGAATTTTTTTTCCCCCGGAGTTCGTTTGGATAGTGGAAGTGATATGGTGTAAAGAACGCTCAATCAGCAGGCGGCAGTAGAAAAAGAAACAACGACGTTTATTTACACGAAGACACACAGGACAGCACAAAAGCGACAGTTATATACAGCACAGAGACGACTATCTTCAGCCGAGACGTGTAGCATACAACAGCAGCATACAACCAGAATCTACTGCAGACAGTAGCCACAGCTCAGTTCAGCACGTGTTTGACTCCGTCGCTTCCGACTAATCCGCTCCGTCGGTTCCGATTACTCTTCTTCTCCACTCTGACTTCTGACCACGACCGGCTTCTGACTTGACTTGCCTGCTCTAGATGATGGAAGACTTTTTGGAGCGCCCGCTTTGCGTAGCAAGGCTATCTCCAAGGTCCTGGTAATTGCGCCCTGGCGTCATAGAATGCCCTGGTCTTATGGGCCTACTGGCAGAGGAAGTGGAACGTCGGTACCGGTCGAGAGGCAGGGGAGAAAAGGAAGAGTGGCAAGGAGCGTCTTCTTAAATAGTATAGGGAGTGGACGAATGGGAAGTCTTGATGTTTCGTGAGTGGCCAATCAGGAAGCTGGGTTATTGTAGTGGAGAGATCTAAACTTTTTGTGGGACTTAGCCGATCAGAGCATTCAGAATAATCATCATTTTCTCTTCCTTGCTGCTAGTTTTCTTGGATTGCTTTACTGCTTCAATTAATCTGGGGAATTCTTTGAGCACTTCTCTAAGCCCTTTCAGGATTTCCAGGGTTTCTATTGCCGAGGGTATTTCTTCATTAGTTTTTAAAGTGGGCTTCTCGTGTTGTTTTCTAGGTGTGATTGGGGGTCTTGTTTGCTTGGTTTTTTTTCTAATTATTTCAGCATAGGTGGGTCTTCCTTTTATTGACGTTAGCTTGGGGAATTTAGAACATCCTTTCCAGGCAGCTGTGTGTCCGGTTTCGTTACAATTAACGCAGATTGGGTCCTGGATTTTTTCGCTTATGCTGCAGCTCCTGGTAGTATGAGGGCCTCCGCATTTGATACATTTGGGTATACGTCTGCAGTTCCTTGCTGCATGATAGAACCCTGCACAGTTATAGCAGATGGTTGCGGATGTTTTTCTTCTGTAAGTTTCTATTTTAATCTTCAGATGGAGGAGGGATTTTTCATTGTAAATGTTTTGGGCATTCTTAGACTTCTTGACTTCTAGTAAGTACAGTGTCTCACAAAAGTGATGGACACTTGTGCTTTACAAAAAGAAACTGTAATAAAATAAATAAATAAACATGTACAAAAATTTTTTGGGTGTGTTTCATATTTAAAGTTAATAACAATTATTACATAACATACATTTTGTCAAAATATTAAAATATTAATTTAATAAAAATACAATTGTTTAGAACGGAGCAAAAACTGGCTCACATAAGTGATGGGACACTAACTTTTCCATGAAATATTTATCCAAAAATTATACTTTTTAAAAGGTTTTAATATTTTGTTGGATTTCCTTTTACTTTTAAAACATGATTTAATCTTCTTAGGATGGATTCGATTAATTTTTTTGTGATTTCTGGAGTGATTTTACCCCATTCTTCTTGAAGCACCGATTTTAATTGTTGTTTTGAAGAGATGGTGTGTTTGCGAATTCTTGATTCCAATTCTTGCCGAATATTCTCTATGGGATTTAAGTCTGGAGATTGTGGTAGTGTTTTTATTATTTCAGGACAGTTATACAGCAGCCAGAGTCTAACGTTCAAAGCAGTGTGCTTGGGGTCATTGTCCTGGTAGAATTTAAAATCATTATGAAGGTTCAATTTTCGTGCTGAAGATTTCAAATTTTGCTTTAAAATATCAATATACTTGTACTGATCCATTATACTGCCAATAAAAACAAGATTACCAACTCCAGCGGACGACATACACCCCCATACCATAACTCCTCCTCCACTATGTTTTACTGTTGGCACCAAGTTCTGTTTGCGAAATTCTTCCCTGGGTTTTCTCCATACCAAGATTCTACCGTCAGAACCAAATATATTAACTTTACTCACATCAGCGAATATAACTTTATTCCAGTAATCAGAATTCTTATTTATGTTGGATTTTGCGAAAGCTAGTCTGAGTTTTCTATTCTTTTCACTTATGAAGAATTTTTTTCTGGCTACTCTACCGTGATATCCAGCAGATTGAATTACTCTTCTAATAGTCTCAGGATTAACAATTATTCCATATAATGCTTGTAAATCAGCAGCAACTTTAAAAGCATTCTTTCGTGGATTTTTTAAATATTTCGAACGATAATTCGCTTTATTCCATTGGATAGCTTTGATGGTCAGCCAGGTCTTCTTTTATCCTGAATAATATGAATCTTTTTATATCGTTTAATGATATTGAAAACTGTTGAATGTCTCAAGTTAACTGTTTCAGCAGTTTTTCTACTATATTTTCTTACTGCTCAATATGCAAATTAATAACTAATTTTCGAATTTCAGGCGAAGTTTCTTTTCGTTTAGCGTTCGTGGCTGCACAGAGCTAAAAAACACAAAAATTCCAAAACAAACTGGAGAGAAATACTGCAGACGACTTTATAAATTATTGCCAATTGCTTTTGAGTAAAAATAAAACCACCAAAAATATTTTTATTGTTTATTTCCGACGATTTTTGTTGCATATCTAATGGTGTCCCATCACTTTTGTGAGCTATTTTTTGCTCCGTTCTAAACAATTGTATTTTTATTAAATTAATATTTTAATATTTTGACAAAATGTATGTTATGTAATAATTGTTACTAAATTTAAGTATGAAACACACCCACAAAAAATTTGTACATGTTTTTTTAATTTATTTTATTACAGTTTCCTTTTGTAAAGCACAAGTGTCCCATCACTTTTGTGAGACACTGTAGATTGGGTAAAATGTCTTCATCTTGCAATTTCTGAGCTGGGATATTCTGATAATTTTGTAGGATTTTTCTTCAAGTTCTTTTACTATTTCATCTTTGTCTGCATTAATGGGGAGTCTTTTGAGTATTACTTTAATTGGCCTTTCGTCATAACTTTCTGATAAAATAAATTCTTCCTTCTTTTCAGTCAGCATTTCAATAATTTTGGATTTTTCTTCTTCGGTAACTGGTTGTATTGCGATCATGTTCCTTATCAGCCTATTTTCCGTTTGTGGCAATTTTCTATGGATCTCCTGGAGTGTGATATTGCAGTTACTATTGAGCTTAAGATTTATTGTTGCGGGTCTAAAGTTTGCTGTTTCTTGGGTATCTTCGATTTGGCTAAGAATACCGAACCTGTTTGTTGTGTTCATGCTTTCTGATTTTTTGTCAATTTTCCTTATTTTAGCAGCCTTTTTTGGGTTTACTGTTTGAAAGCTGTCATTGTTTGGGTCTTCCGTCTTTGGGTTAACCTGTGCTAAATCATCAATGTCCATTTGTTTATCATCGTTAATAGCTAAGTCTATTTCAGAGTTGGGGTAATTAATTCTTTTGTGCACTGTTGCATTGATTCTATCCATCCAAGCTTGGACTTCTTTTGAAAGATTTTCGTCATAGTATTTAGGTGGGTTCTGTTGGGTTGTTTTTTCAATGGGGGAAGCAACTTTGTTTGACCTATTGCTCGTTCCCGAAGTTACTGTGTGGTTATCATCAGTTCTGCTCTTACAGCCAGGACTAGGGCAGCTGCTCCTATGACATATGTCTGGTCCATCATGCGTAAGCCGGTAGTGATATTGATCAATGCCCTTAAAGGAAAAACCTTTGAATTCGCTCCTAACACGTCCGTCCCCTTCCATGGCTAGAGACGGATTCCGGGCTTGCCTGCTCTAGATGATGGAAGACTTTTTGGAGCGCCCGCTTTGCGTAGCAAGGCTATCTCCAAGGTCCTGGTAATTGCGCCCTGGCGTCATAGAATGCCCTGGTCTTATGGGCCTACTGGCAGAGGAAGTGGAACGTCGGTACCGGTCGAGAGGCAGGGGAGAAAAGGAAGAGTGACAAGAAGCGTCTCCTTAAGTAGTATTGGGAGCGGACGAATGGGGAGTCTTGATGTTTCGAGAGTGGCCAATCAGGAAGCTGGGTTATTGTAGTGGAGAGATCGAAGCTTTTTTCGTGACTTAGCCGATCAGAGCATTCAGAATAATCATCATTTTCTCTTCTTTGCTGTCAGTTTTCTTGGATTGCTTTACTGCTTCAATTAATCTGGGGAATTCTTTGAGCACTTCTCTGAGCTCCTTCAGGATTTCGAGGGTTTCAATTGCCGAGGGTATTTCTTCATTAATTTTTAAAATGGGCTTCTCGTGTTGTTTTCTAGGTGTGGGGATGGGTTGGGTATCTTGTTTACTTGGGTTTTTCCTCATTATTTCAGCATAGGTGGGTCGTCCTTTTATTATTGTCAGTTTCGGGAATTTGGAACATCCTTTCCAGGCAGCTGTGTGTCCTATTTCATTACAATTAACACAGACTGGGTCTGGAATTTTTTCTTTAATACTGCAGCTTCTGCTAGCATGGGGGCCTCCGCACTTGATACATTTTGGTGTCAACCTACAGTTCCTGGCGGAATGATGAAAGCCTGCACAGTTGTAGCAAATTGTAGCAGTGGTTTTCTTTCTATAACTTTCAACTTTTACTCTAAGGTGGAGAAGGGTCTTTTCATTATAGATGTTGAGTGCATTTTTTGTCTTTTTAACCTCGAGTAGGAATATTGGATATAGTGCCTTCATTCTGTAGTTTCTTAGTTGGGATATTCTATTTATATTGTAATTTCTTTCTTCCAATTCTTTAGTAATCTCTTCCTTGTCGGCGTCTATGGGGAGTCCTTTCATAATTACTTTTATGGGCCTGTCTTCAAAATTTTCCGATAGTACAAACTCTTCTTTTTTCTCAGTTAACAATTCAATAATTTTTGTCTTTTCCTCTTCATTATCTGGGTGGATGGCGATCATGTTTCTATTGAGTTTATTTTCTGTCTGGGGGAATTTCCTGTGGATATCTTGTAGTATTATGTTGTAATTACTTGATAATTTAAGGTTTATTGGTGCAGGTTTATTTTTTACTGTTTCCTGGTTTTGGCTCAGGGCTTCAAATCTGTTTGATGTGTTCGTGGTTACTGGGGTTTCCTCAGTTTTCCTGACTTTTGCAGCTTTCCTAGGATTAACTGGCTGGAAGTTTTCAGTGGGGGTATTACTTTTCTTGTTATGTGCTTGGGATAAGCTGTCTATATCCATTAATGTGCTATCTCCTTTCATTGTGTTTTCTTTATTTTCTGTCCGGGGGGACTGTTGTATCTTTTCTGGGGTGTGGTCAATACAATGTAATACAGGGCATGGGCCTAGTTCTTCTAAATCCTCTTCTATCTTTCTGATGCTATCTTGTAATTCCATAAGTTTAGATTCGTCATCATGTGTGCTCTTGTTATTGTGTGCTCTTGTTTATTTTCTTTCATTTGTTCTAGGGTATCTACGAAGGTTGCTGCTATGGAATTTAATTGTTGTACTCTGATTTGTTGATATTTTATGTATGTGCAAAGGTTCTTATCTCCATCATGGTATCTACAACTTCTCTTGATACATGGTTTAGCGTTTTTTAGCTTTTCCTCATAAAAGGTGATTCTTTTATTGAGTTCCTCTGTCCAGTCCTCTATCTTTTCGTCTTTTGACCTGCTTTGTTTGTCATACCCGATTCCATTTTGCTCAAACCATAAGCAATTCTTACTGTCATTCAGTTCTCTGTCCCACATTCTTAAAACTTTGCAGTGTTCTGCGATCTTCTGACTGAATTTGGTAGGATAATGGTGGCTATGTGAATCAACACTCCTGCCACTACTTGTGCTCCTTACACTGGCCATACTCATACTCCGGGAAATGCTGGAGTCATCCGTGCGTCCGACTCCTTCCATGGCTAGAGACGGAATGAAAATGCAAAAATGCGGCTTGCCTGCTCTGGCAGCTGCGGACCCTTTTATAGGTCTCAGGAGGCGGGAGTAGAAGCCTCTCAACCAATCAGGAACGTTCGAGGCGTATCTCGGTTCCTACTGAACGGATCGGGAAAATTCTCGATGTTTCGGGTATAATCTATTTTGGCGCCAAAGTCGCCGAGCTCTGGGACCTCCGATGTGACACACGGACTCCGTATAATAATGATGACTTTAAAACAGTCTTTCTGATAGTGGAACAAACTATGCTGGGAAGCCGAATTGCAGGTTTGTAACATTGCATCCCTCTTCAAGGACTGACGTCCCGGCAGTCCTATTTCAATCCAAAAGCTGGCGTAGCTTCCGTATGATGTTATGATGATGATGCTTTAGGCGACTTTCGCAGATGACATCATTTACTAATTTGGCGGCGACTGAAGATCCATCCAAACCTTCTCAATGCTTTTGACCCGGATCTCTTCGTCGTTTCGGATTGTACATCCAGACTTGATTCCGCTCCTTAAAATGCAGGATCATAGTAGAGACCTCCGGAATGAATTCTTGCCAAACTTTTCGGTTGGTCAATTTGAACTTCTTCCATCGAACCAGCCGTGTATCAGGATGATCCAACGGTGCTTTCTGAAGTTCACTCGAAAGCCAAGTATTCGCCTTCGTCGCCAAAGCTTTCACGGGTATACATCCATCTCTTCCCGGTCGATTCTCGACACTCGAGAATTGTCCGACGCCCTCCACACAGGATCTTCTGAAGAGCGCATCCGTTTTCGCTGGAAGGGTCCTTCTGCGACGACGTAACATGTCCGGATGCACAGGAGATTCATCGGCTCCTATTTGCATCACACTTCTATGCAGATCCACAGCAAAGATGAATTCTTGAAGGAAGTTGAGACCGTGACTACAGAGATCAGCGATTCCAGCCATGTAGTCTTTTTCCATGTCACTATGCCAGGAGATACCAAGAGGCTTGCAGAGAGGTAGTTCCTTTAATCTTTGGGACGAATACAATCCAAACAGGGCCACATCAACTCTTGCATCCATAGGCATCGAGCACGGGTCGCCACCAACAGACCCGTCCGAAGAAAGTCCATCTTCTCCATCCCCAAGCGCCTGCACTTTCGGTTCCACTTCAGGGGACTCATTCGGAGAAGATTGTTTCAGTTCCGCAACTATTTGACATTCTCCCTGTTGGTTCCTCTCCTTATTAAACTTCGGTTCATCCTCCGGAAGACTAAGCTCCTTTTCGGTGACACCGGTCTCCATTCGATCTTCATTCTTTTCTTCTACTGGGCTCTCACTGCTTCCTTCAATTTCTTCTGTGATAACTTGGATGCCTTCAGTTTTGTTAACTTTATCTTCTAAAATTTCTTTCCACGACGAAAGGCCTTTCTTCAATTCATTCTTCATGTCTTCATATTCCGGTTTTCATTTCTTCCGCGAAGGCTTCCATTTCATGCAAACGTTTCTCTTGTCCGGCTTTCATTTCTTCCGTAAAGGCTTTCATTGATTTCTTCATCTCTTCTTGTCCTTGAATCATCTCCTCCATAGATTTCTTCATCTCAGCCAACAGAGCCAGTAACTCACCATTACCGGTATAAGCCATTTTTGCTTGGAATCTCGTCAGCACCATACACTATTAACCACTATCCCACTTCTGACACCAAATGTTACGATTTTTTTCCCCGGGGTTCGTTTGGATAGTGGAAGTGATATGGTGTAAAGAACGCTCAATCAGCAGTAGAAAAAAAAACAATGACGTTTATTTATACGAAGACACACAGGACAACACAAAAGCGACAGCTATATACAGCACAGAGACGACTATCTTCAGCCGAGACGTGTAGCATACAATCAGAATCTACTGCAGACAGTAGCGCACAGCTCAGTTCAGCACGAGCCTGACTCCGTCGCTTCCGACTACTCCGCTCCGTCTGTTCGATTACTCTTCTTCCCCACTCTGACTTCTGACCACGACCGGCTTCTGACTTGACTTGCCTGTTCTGGCAGCTGCGGACCCTTTTATAGGTCTCAGAAGGCGGGGCTAGAAGCCTCTCAACCAATCAGGAACGTTCGAGGCGTATCTCGGTTCCTACTGAACGGATCGGGAAAATTCTCGATGTTTCGGGTATAATCTATTTTGGCGCCAAAGTCGCCAAGCTCTGGGACCTCCGATGTGACATACGGACTCCGTCTAATAATGATGACTTTAAAACAGTCTTTCTGATAGTGGAACAAACTATGCTGGGAAGCCAAATTACAGTTTTGTAACAATATAAAAATAAATAAACTGTCACAATCTGTTCACAAACCTGTGCATATAAAGCAAGTGCACAAATATCACTTCAGAGGCAATAAAATGAATTAGTTTAATCGATTATAGAAATTAACTTATATCAATATTATATTAAAAAACAGAAATATGTTATAAATAATTATTTGATTAAACATCATTCAAAGCAAACAAATTAATCATTTTTCAGCTGTACAGTAACGCTGAAATAATTATAACAAAAGAGTAAATGCATCTTTTAATTTTAATATTCAAAAGAATATTTTCCTAAATGAGGGGGGGGGGGGAGAATAGAATGTAGCTGAAATCTATTAATACTTCCTGAAATGGTAAAATGGTTAAAAGTGATAAAATATTGATTCATCAGAATTGTTAATGCACAAAAATAACAAAAACTATATAAGTTCATATTTTGATTTTATAGGTTACATATGTATTTTTTAAATGTTTTAATATTTTTAAACATTATTTAAAAATACTTAATGAGTTTATAACATAATGTTCAAAGCCATTGATTTCTTAGAAAATCTAAATATTCTAAACATTAAATATATAAATAAAATCTAAATATTCTAACATTAACAGTTTGATACTATAAAAATTACATATAGAATGATGATTCAATAATTTAAAATCCAAAGCAAATTTTTAATTTTATAAATTAAGAAAATTCTTGATTGTTACACATGTTTCAAAAAATGAAACCAATTTTTATAATAACTCACTCTTGCATTAGTAGTTCTTTTACATGCTTGGTTTGAGTTTCAGTCAAATTCAAATTACTCATATCAGATTTTGGGGTTGCACTTCCATCAACAAAATCTTGTTTCTTTTCCTTGTGATGTTTCAGTTTCTTCTTTATTTGTTCCAAAGATGTTTCAAAAGCTTTCAGCTTTCCTTCATAAGCTACAAGAGTGTCCTTCATATTTATTTCCGCATTTGAAAGATAAGGCAAATTCTGTTGAAATTTCTGAAGAACAGTTTCAATTCTGAAAAAAAGAAATAAAAATGTGATGTAAGATATTTTTTTTTTATAAAATAAGTAAATAACTTAATTACATTCTTTACTTATGCAGGATAAAATGTAAAAATCAAATAATCTCTACATCATAGTTCAGTATGAAATGCAATTAAAAAGAATTCTAGTTGTAATTAACATTCCTATGCCTTAGTATTAAATATAAAATATCAATTACAAAAAAAAAAAAATCAAATGACAATTTTAGAAAAATAGGACTCATTTTATTTATTAAGAATTATTAAGATCTATTTGGTATAAAGTTGCTACATTTTATAGTAATATCAAAGTGTTAAATTCATACTAAAAATAAATAAATAAAATATTTTTAAAATATGTTCCTTTATACTAAGAAGTAGGAAATAATTTTTTAATCAAAAATAAAATGTTAAAATGAGTGGCATTTTTGAAAAATATTTCTATCAAGAAATATTTTTCAAAAAATTGAATTTTAATATTATATACTTTAAATTTTAAATAAATACTTGGAAGGAGTTTTTGTCCTTATAATATTTATGTTGAATTAATTTGACTCAATATTGTTTTCAAGAATTAGAGTATTTACAGTTTGATTTTGAGTCCAACATTTTTTATAAGAATTTTTTTTTCTCTTCTTTATCACAAAAAATTCAAATAGCAATTTTAGAAAAATTGGATTCATTTCATTTATTAAGAACTCATTTCATTTACAAAATTTTACATAAATTTTTTTTATTTTTATACTTTTTGTCCTTTTAAATTTAAATACATTTCAAAATTTGTTATAGTAGCATTATGGAATTTTGCAATGATCTTCTTAAATTAAAACTAAATGGTATCTCTCATATGGAATTAAAATTAATCAACTAAATTGCAATTCAGTGTCATCAGGCACAAACAACTATACAAAATTTCAGAATTTATTACATCATAAAGTAAATGAAAAATCAATTACAAAAATTTACATTTACATACATGAAAAGAAATTGAACAAAAAAAAAAAAAAAAAAAAAAAACATTTCCTGATTCTAAAACTATTTTTGTACCTCTTTAATAATTTCTGTTGGTTAGCACTTGCATCTTCATATTTTTCAGCCAGACGTTCAGCTTCTAAAATAAGTTTTTCTTTTTCTTCTTGGGTTTTGCTAATATCTTGTAACTGATATTCTTTCTGTTGTGTTAAAACTTTAATTCTAAATTATAGAGATAGAAAGTAAATATCAATCTAAAAAATATGCATATTAATAAAAGGGACTATATCACTATATTACAATTTTTACGAATAATAAAGGATAATGTGTGTCTGTTGGCATTTAAAAAGGCCAAACCATTTGAGTTAGAACTAACAAACCGAGTATGAATATATCTTAGAGGATGAAAATTTGCACCTAAATAACATTATTATGTAATTTTAATTAATAACATGTTAGATTTTGGCATTTTTCACAATAACTTTTAGTTTTTATGCCATTTTAAATTTTATATATATATATATATATATATAACTATTTTGATTATACCAATTTTGTTGTTGAGTAAATTATTTTCAATCTTCCAAGAATTAAAAAAAAATTATTATTATTGCATAATTTTCAATGACACTTTTCATTCTTGCAATGAAATTAAAACTTGAACTTCATTTTTTCATCAAATATTCAATTATGTGATTTTCTTTCACTTTTGAAGAGAATGGTTTTGCTAAAGAAGAATGATTTTATTCATTATCTAGCCACTTTATATGAGGGAAAAAAAGTAAAGTTTTTAGTACTGCAATAATTATCATGCAACAAAAAGATACAAAATTTATCCAGACATATTTTTAATGGCAATATGATGTAATGGGATTGGATACTATTAGGAAAACTGATGTATACAATAACCAGAACAGAAGAAAAAATACAGAATTTGTACAAGAATTCAAATGAACGGACTCTAAAGTCTATCACAATTATGCTAAAAAATATAATTCTCAATAATTATGTATAAATTATTAAAAAATATAATCATTGAGAAAATTATGAATATCAAATTATATGAGATTCATTTAAAGTTAAAATAGTGAAATTCTTAGCAAACCAACTAGTCATCAAAGATGGCTGGGGTATGCAATAAACATTAAGAAGCTTAAAAGGAGAGAGAAAAGCAAGTAAAAAAAACCAGTCAGTTATAATTCTTTATCTAAAATATATGAATAGCAAATCCAATTCCTTTTAATTCACATTTATCAATTTATTTTCACGATACATAATTAAAAAAAAATGTTTTATAATTTCCTTCAGCAGTGGGGGGGGGGGGAAATCACAAGATAAAAGCATAAATTTCATAAATATTTACAGTCTTTTTTGCATTTTTTTTTCTTTTCCTTTATTCATTTACAGAAAATATCACTGAGTTTTGATGAGTTTAAATAGAAAAAAATTCTGAAAGTTGTAAACAAGCTTCGTAAAATAAAGGCAAATAAAAAACATAACAATTAATAAGCTTACAATGCATCTGCCAAAATGCTTTCATTTCTAAAAACACATAACATAATATTGCCGCATTGAAAAGAAGCAGTCGACTCTCCATGGCCGAATGGTCATAGCACTGATCTCATAATCAAGAGATTGCGAGTTTGAATCCCGGAAGAGATAATACACAGTCTGTGTAAATATTTAACTCCTTGATTTTATGTTTCCCTTTATTTCATGTTCCAGAAGATTCTGGACATTTCTTTAGTTTACCAGACAAGTGTTCTTCACTTTTCTTACTGTCTCCAAAAAGTATTCTGGAACTTTCCCTGCTAGTATAAAAGCAGAAGATTTGTCAGTCACCGAGTTCCGAGTTCAGTTAATAAATTGGTTTAGCTCTACCTCTTGTTTGTGTCACTGAGTTCTATACTATAGTATCTACGTAACAATATGTACACAATATGAATACTTTTATCAAAAGTATTAATTTGTTAACTCAAACATATTTCTAATTATTATACTCATAATATATTTCTAATCATTATAATTTTGATTTTGGTATTGAGTTTTTTCTAACATTTTGAAAAATTTTGAAATAAATGGATCCAGAACAAAGTAGTATATTAAATATAAATTATAAGAGATATAAAAAGAGAAGTTTTAGCACAGCAGAAGATAATATGCAGCTAATTTTTAGTGATTAATAAAAAAGCTTATGATTAAAATCTTTCTTCCTCATTAAAACATATTTATTAAATTTTACTATGTATATAATAAATCAAAAATAACCTGCTACGTAGGAGTGCTTGAGCTGTATTTAATCTCTGTATATAATCTTCCCTAAAACGTTGAGTGACATTGCACAATAATTCTAACCACTGTTGAGGTGATGAATTATTATGTTCTGCTGGTAAACTAGATTTCAAATAAGGACTACACATGGAACGTTGTAGGCATTTTTCAATTTGTTGTCCAAACACAGAAACAGAAAATTTATTATCATTTTTGGAAAGATAGTTGTTTTTGACAAGCAGTTGTGGTATAGATGAAAAATAAGAAGACCTGAAATAAAAAAACAGAATTTAATATCATTTTTTAAAAATCAACAATATTTTCCAATTTAATATGTAAATACAGTAAAACTTCTTTAGTGATTTTATGATTCTAATCAGTATGTCAATTTGCTTTGATCATAAGTTATTGCAACGTTTGAAAACAATCTTTATAATATTAAAGATAGTTAACATTATGTCACTTACACAAAAGGATAATTTTTTAAAGGATATGAAGTTACTCACACTGATTCAATTAAATTCAAATTCACAAATATAATAACAATCAAAACAGTTTGTTTAAAGCAAAATTAAAAGTTAAGCATTTATTTCAAAAAAAAGTATTTAACTAAAAGTAATCATTTAAATTTTTATGATATAATAAAATAATTTAAATTTTACAATATATTCAACTGAAAGAACTACATTCTGTCATTTGTCATGATAATTTTTTTAAAAAGAAGTATTTATAGATATCATTACTCAAGATGCATTATTCCAAAAAAGGTATTAAAACATTTAGTTCAATTTTTTTTAAAAAAGGAATTTTAAAAATTTAAACTTATTTTTCCTGTTATACTGTTATATAAGTTATAAATTTAAAATGATTATAAGTTATAATTTTAAAATGATTATAAGTTATAAATTTAAAATGATTATAAGTTATAAATTTAAAATGATTATAAGTTATAAAAACTTATATAAGAATATAAGTTATAATACTTTAAAATTATTATAAATATCATTAACATCATAATAATATCATTATAATAACAACATAAATATCATGACTACATTATCATATTTTATAGTTACGGTAAGTAGCTTATTACATTTTACACCAGCATTCGATATTAAGCTCTAATATTTTAAAATTATTATAAAATATCATTAAAAATAAGCCCACACCATTTCATTTTACAATTACTGTAAGTAGCTTATTGCATTTGTATTCCGATATTACATTCTTCTCAGTAAGGGTAATTTGATGTGCTTTCATGAATAAAGTGTTAAAGAGGTTCCACTCCATAAAAGAAAAGTATACAAATGCAATATTTAAGGAAAAAGATACTTTTTGCATTTGAAAAATACCTTTTTCTTATAAGAATTCCAATAAATAAATGATATATGAAGAAACTACTTATTATTAATAACATCAACAGAAGTGAAAGTCAGAAATCGAAAATCAACAGAAGTCGCAATAGACCTTTTTATACAATCATAATAAAAGTATTATCATCCTGCAAGAAAATTATAGATTTTAGCAGGGTTGTAGCTTCTATGAAAATACAGATTTTTATGATCCTTAGAGTTGGAAGTTAAGACAAGGAAGAAATTCTATAGATATTACATTTATGATTTCTCCTTCCAACTTTTAAACAAAATGAGCATTTGTGCTTTACAGTCTAACGAAAAAAATCAAATGTGCCTTTAGGGTTAAAAAAAAAAAAAAGGAATAATTATTTAATTCAAATCAGCAATTTTGGTTACAAAGTTACATAATAAATTTCATTTGCATCAGTCAATGAGTTTTTGAACCATCCTATTCACAAATATGTGAATATATAGTTCAACAAACAGTCAACACAAAGACAGATAACCTTGATATAGAATTATAATTCTGTTAGTAAAACTGTACATCAAATTTTTTCATGTTTTTACCATTTTCAGTTGTATACACAACCAGACTTAAATGTTGCTTTTGATATTGTACATAGACTATATCCAAAATTCGAAATACAGGCCACATAAAAAATTTCCCCCGTCTAATTTTGTCAATGATTTTTGAGTTACCAGGTTCACAAACAAACAGCAGGATGACATAATAAGTATAGTTGAGGCATAATCTCAAAAATATGTTTTTTGAATCTGAAAATATGGAGATTCATCAAAATTTTTAGGTAAAATAGTTTAACAATTGCAATTTATTTTTACATACAAGAAATTCAATTATTTAAAAAACCCAATCAAATTGAAAACATACAAATTCAGAGAAAAAAAATTAATTTAATTGTAAGTAAAATGTAAATTATATAACGCAAAATTGTTTTCCTATCTTTAATTTTTTTGTATCAAATCTAAAATAAAATAAAGAAAAGTTAGGGGGAAAAAAACCTATTCAACAATAAAAAAAAAAAAAGACACAGTCATAAAAACAATGCTTACACCAAAGGTAAGCAGACAAATTCCCATGAAGCTAAAAGGCAAATCATAGAAACACCAGCATCATTAATGATAACATCAAAACCAAGCACAGGAATTGAATCTGATTGAGAAAATGGTTTTGTGCAAATAGTGTGTTCCACAATACATGTTTGTTTCAAGTCTTCTGAAAGAACTTTTTCTAAGGTTCCTATCAAAAAGAAAGTATAATGTTAACTCACAGATATTTATAAGTTAAATTCACACTAAAAAAAATTTACTATAAAAGATTATGCAATATTGTTAAAATAGTAATAAAATAATTCCATTAATAATCATAAGGAAAATGAATGAATAAATGAAATAAATTAATAAATCATTTTTATTATTTACATATAAAAATGTCAAATTTAGTTGGTTGAGCTTTTTGACATAATAGCTATATTTGATTGAGCTAAAGATGAAGTATATACAGTTAGCCACAAAAGTCTGCGTACAGACTAAATTTTAAAAAATACTTAAAGCATTGAAAAATGTATTTTAATCATTGCATTTTTTTCTTCTATTAGCTACAACAGTAAGCTTAAATAAAAAAGTAAATAATATAAGTGTATTACTTTTTACATTTTTACAAAAATATATTTTGTCAAAAAAACTCAGAAATTCCCTCCAATAAAGTCTGCGTACACTTTCAAAAAAAAAAGCAAAATATGTTTTTTTACATTACTTCAATACTTTGTAGCATATCCTTTATTCTTCAAAACAGCTTGCAGACATCTGGGCATTGACTGAACTAGTTTTTCAGCGTCATCCAAGGTAAATTTCGCCCATTCTTCCTGCAATTTACTAATTAGCTCATTTCGTGACGTAATATTGTGTTTCTGAATTCGTTTTTCCAATTTTGCCCACAAATGTTCGATTGGATTGAGGTCTGGTGACTGTGGAGGAGTACGCAACTGTCTTGGAGTGTGATAGAGGAAATATTCCTTCACAATTTTAGCTATATGTTTCAGGTTGTTGTCTTGTTGGAAAATAAGGGTATTAGAAAGGATTAAATTTCGGGCACTGTCTCGTAGATTTTTCTTCAGAATATCCAGATAAACATACTTATCCATGATTTTATCAATAATGTGCAAATTTCCAACTCCTTTCGACGACACACATCCCCATACCATCACACCGCCAGCTCCATGTTTGACAGTTGGATTTAAATTTCTCAGATTCAGTTCTGTTCCTGGTTTTCTCCATACAATAGGGTGGCCATTAACTTTAAATATTGTAAATTTACTTTCGTCTCACCAAATTACATTTTTCCAGAAGTCCTGCGAAGTATTTAAATATGTTGTGGCAAAAGCAATTCTTTTCTTTCTTTTTGTCTCGGAAATGTATAACTTAGACCTAGGTTTGTGTCCATGATAATCGGCCTTTCGCAGCACTTTTCGCACAGTTTCAGGAGAAATTTCCTTGTTGCTAGTTAAAAAGATGTCTTTTGCAATGCTTGCAGCAGAAAGTTTAGGATTTTGTTCAATTCGTAAAAGAATTTTTCTTTCTTCTCTCTGCATTAGCTTCTTCGTTCACTCACATCTTGGTTTTACAGCAAGACTACCACTGTCAAGATAGTTTTGAATAACTCTTTGTACACTAGAAAATGGTTTTACCAATATCATGAAGACTTTTACCTTCATCTCTCAATTTTATAATTAGTTGTCTCGTAACTAAAGAAATTTCTTCATTGGTTGTCATTTTCGTCAAAGAAAATAGAAATAACAACTTCCAATCAACGTGAAATTTGCTTCAGAAGTCAATGACCTTGAAAGTGTAACCTTCTTTGCATTCACAAGTTTGAAGTTTAAAAGTTAGATAAGAAATACCCCGCCTCCTTTGCATTGTGCGCAAAATGTATTGGCTTTGATTTCTGGCCAATTATCTTTTAAAAATTAATGTGCATAAATTATTAGATATGAAAATATTACAGTTAAATAATTTCAAAGTCCCTTATTAAAACTAAATATTTAAAAAATAAAACTTTAAGAAACTACCCTTTTCACATCTTAAATTTGGATTTGATATTACTTTTTCTTGATGTATGTACACTTTATTGACCAACTGTATATATGATTTCATGTTTCATTTATCAATTAATAATTAATTTATATTCCAAAACAAATATTAAATGATCTTCAAGTGAAAGTATGTCAATGTCAATAAATATTTTAAAGCCAAAATCTTTAAGATATAAAAATAAGTTTTGATGGCAATTTTTTTCCATCAAACCTTTTAGGATTATATTATATAGCATCATAACATCTGCAGATTTAACCTATTTGTTATACTATACCTAAGAATTAAGTTACAAATCTTAAAACCTGGGCATTCCATTAAACATTAGACAAATGAGAAGCAGCTCGGTACAAATAAATTTTTTTATATATAAGTTTTATTCGACAAATTTTATAGAAATTCAATATAAATTAGCAGTTATGTTTCAGACAGAAAATATATAACATCATATTTTTTAAAATCAAATTTTAATTTTTTGTAATGCTAATCATGTTCTGAATAAAAATTATGTATCTCAGTTCAAAAAATATTTATATTATCTTACCTATCAAAAAAATAAAAAGAAGAGAAGAAAGTGCTTTATAAATATGAAATGAAAAAAAAACCTATTACAATTATTAATAGAGGAATAAATTACCTGATTCAACACTATCTTCTAAGGCTTGCAGAAAAGGCACAGCAACAGAATGCAATCCAGACACATGAGTTCCATGATATTTGCTATGGGATGTAACATCTAAAATTAAATTTTAAACATATTAAAAAAAAATCGTATACAAATCCAAATAATTCTTAATTAACACAGTTATTACTTATCAACACAATAAGATGTTATCTTCAAAATACATGATTTACAATATATATTCCAACCACTATTTCTCATTATTCCACTTTCCATTAAGTAATGAAAATGAAAGGCAATAATGATTCACATCCATAGAATTTCTGGTTGCTCTTGGAAGGAAAATTCTGGGAATTATCTTTCCCATGCAATAGGTTTTGTATTCTTTTATCTGAATTAAAGTGGTATAGATTGATTTAAAATTAGCAAATCTGGCTTGAAATTTACTCATAACTAAAAACCACCGTCTCCAGCAAATAAATTCCAATGGCAAAATGGATTTTTAAAAAAAAGAAAGAAAGAAAATGATTTGATTTTTAAAGAGAAAATTGAAGTTCTAAACAGTGGTAAATACTGTATTTCCTAAACATAGATTTCTCTTTCTCTATTTCTACTTTTGAAATTTCAATTCTGAAATTTTTACCACAACAAGTGGTGAGGAGACACAATTCTTTCATTTCATTTAACATCAACAAACAAAAATAACATTTCCATAAAATAAGACAAATACAAAGAAAAAATACCTTTGTATAATCTAATTGGATGGCTAAAAACATTATCAGGTTCTTCAGTCAATGCTAAGGAAAGCTCCACACTTTCAAATACATACAAAGAAATGTCATTATCATCAGGATTAGTATAATCCCATGAAGTTTCATCCTTAAACAAAAAGAAATTACAAGTTTAACAAAGATTATCAAATCTCATAATGAATTTTATTTTGTCATTTGTATCATCTAAACATGTTATTTAACTTTCCAAATAATCAAAAATTTTATAACATTTTACTTTAAATATTCCAATATTCATAGATACATATAACTATGAATATTGGAAGTATTCAATATCCTCTATCAATTTAATCTAAATACAGGATGATTCATATTGAATATAAAAATAAAATATTCCTATAAACACTTTAATTAATTTATTTTGATAAATAAAATTTGCAGCGAAATTACAATTATCGAAGTTTCTATAACTGCTCTATGCATGCCTCTCCTGTGACATGGCAAATATCTATGTGGTATTCCAATCACTAACGCACTCATGATAGAATATCTTCTGTTGATGAGTCCAGCATATCAGTTAACACATGTCAATTTTCCATAACATTCACTACACTGTAGTTTGGTATACATTCAATTTCACACTTACATGAAGCATTGAATTTTCAGGATTTTGTGAAAATATTTTACGAATTTTTTCAACCACTTCAGATTTGGTAATTTGTCCTGGGCTCGTTTTCTTACATAAGCACTTCTTATGTATGTAATAGCAATATTGATTATTTTAACTGTTTATTATCCTTTAATTTTTGAAGTTAATGTTCTTTTTCTAATTTCTCATTAAAAATATTTAAATCCTAATACTTTATACTTTTGAAGCAATAATAAATAGCAGAAGATTTACCTCACAATAATTTATTTTAGTAACTTAAAATTTTTTAAAAAAAATATTTTTCAAAAAAAAAAAAAAAGAAAGAAAGAAAACAAAGAAAAACATCATGCTAAGAAATAAAATCTACAATGACACTACAGATGAAAATTTATATGAATATAAAAATGTCATAATTATCTGGTTTTTTCCAAAATGACAATTATTATTATTAAAAATTTTTACAAAAGCTTCATAAATTTACCTTTTTTAAAGAACAAAATAACCGTATAAAATTACAATTTTTACCATTCTTTATATATAAGTCTTATAGAGAACAAAAGGAAATTGCTGTTATAATTTTCGCAGACATTTTACATTAGTTATGTAAAATTGTTCCATTTCATACCTGCTTCTCTTTCCATGATGGGACAGAATTTTCTAATACTATACAATGATATATGACACCAGTGGCAGTAGCTATCACAATACAAGTAGGCACTGTATGCAAACAAAGAATATAGCAAGCATCATATCCATAATTATCATCAGATGGAGGAAACATAGGTAGAGGGCCTAAAGGTTTGGCTGCAGGTTGAGATCTAAGAATAAAAAATAGTTTAATGAAAATAGTAACAAAAAATATTATAAGGAATTTTAAAAAAAGTTTAAGATGAAAATAAAAATAAAGTAATAATTATTTCAAAAGGTTCTGGATTTTACAGATTTATATTAAAATCACATATGGTAAATTTTCATAAAAGTGTAACAGGTACAAAAGTTTATGTAAATTAATAATTATTAGATAAAATGATAAAAAAAACATTCAAAAAACAATTTTGATGAAAATTTCTGTTTTTCCTTTGTGCAATAATTTGTTAAAAACAGAAACATGCTCAATTTAAGCAGTTAATGTTTAGCGTCCTATTTAAATGAGAAAACACACTTCATTGCTGTGAAACATATTTCAATGCTTTTTTTTTTTTTTTTTTTGCCTTTTATAACAAGTCAATATGTATTCCTTCAAATCATTTTCAAATATTTTTATTTTTTATTTTACTTTAGGAATAATGATTTTTTTAAAAAAAATTCTTGCATTATTTTTTAATATTTGAGGAAGAACTTTGATCTTATATAGTTTTAGAAGAAATTTGTAGATATGAGTGCTTCAATTTTATGGGAAAATTAATAATTAATGTAATTCTAAAATTAAAGTTACATGAAGATAGTAACAAGCAATTAGGAAATTATTTACAGAAAGTAGCCATTCTGATATTATTACATATACATTTTTAAAATGACCACCAATCTTATGATTCAAAAAATTAACAAATATTTTCTATCAGGCATACAATCTGAAAAAAATAAGATCAGTAGTTTGATATCCATTACTATTGATTGATTCAAAACATTTTTTAAGTTTTTGAAGAAAAAAAGAAATGTTTCACAAGGGACATGGTTGCTAAATAAATGCAAAATGACACTGACCAATGTTGCAAATTATCATTTATAACAATTACATCAAACATTATTGCAATTATTATATAAATTATTACCTGATTTTTCACATGTATATATTAAAAATGTTATAAATGTTTTTCACGTGTACTAAAAAAAGCAGAATTTCAACAATATAATACTCTGAAATCAACTTATATATTTGATTTATATAATTGGCAGACATAAAATAAGATCAAATGTCAGTTGACAAATTAATTAAGCAATAAAATTAATTTAAAACTGAATAAAAATATAAATTAAAAACAATAAGTAAAGAATTGTTCTGACATTTAACTTCAAAACAATCTAATTCTTACTTACCTATCTCTGTTTAGAGAAGATTTCACAACAGACACATCTCCATTACCATTTAGAATATAGATAGGCCACACAATTGTATCTTCATAAGTTTTTATAATTCTAGAGCTGTTTGCTTGAGGCACTTGCATTTCTTCTGGGGGTCCAAAATCAAAACTAACAGAATTTTCCCCAAAGCAAGTGGAAAATGATATTTTAGATTCTGATGACAAAAATGAGTTCTTAAAATTTGGATTAAGAGCTATAGCTTGTTGTGGTGTTTGAGGATCAGTTACATCATAAGTTCTGAAAAAGAAAATAGCTTTTAAATGGTAAAGAGGAGTCAAAGTAAATGTATATGAATAATAATTAAAATTAAATTTATTAAATTTTTTTTGCATAAGTTTGTATTTCTAAAAAAATAATGTAATATACTACTAGTAGTATATGTATTACACTTTGAAAAACCCTGATTGTTGTTGCTGTTGTGACTTATGGCACTTTACAAGCTCACTTGCAGTTATCTGTCAGCAATTTAAGGCGAGTGAGTGTCCCTTGTTTTTACAATAGCACCAACTAGGGCAAAGAGTACGACTTTGCTACTCACACGTCACAACCCTTTTTACAGGGCGGATTTCATTCATACATTTTATTCACTCATCCACAGATTGTAATTTAGACCTGAACCAGAGAACGATCACCTCTGAACCAGTACCCCAGTGATATTACTCTCAACATGGAAGACTTTGTGACCACGATAGATTTATACATGTGCCAGCCACAACACACACAAAGAGTCTTCGGCCGGCGGGGTCGAACTCGCAACCTAAGGGATGCAAATCCAATGCCCTACCAACCAGGGTATCCCAGCCATTACCTTGATTTATATCAATACAATAAAAATATAATAGCAAAGTAAGCAAAATTTCTGACAACCATGCTGAAAATGCTCTGTTTGCAAAATTGATATATTTTCTAATAAATTAAAAACATTGCAAATTTAGAAACAAACAAAGAAAAATTATTTCTAGCTTCACATATTTATTTAACATAAATTCATATGGTTTGACACTTATTTCAATTAAATACATACAGGCTTTAAACAAACAATAATGGTTAAAAAGCTAGATATTAAACCATTTGACATTCTTAATGTTTGCTCTTAGAAAGTAAATTGTCCAACCTTATATAATTATCTGTACTTAAAACAGTCAAATGTGTATTCGATGAACTTCCAGGATGCCATGCTACTTGAAGCACACAAACTTTGCTTGAGCACACAAAAAAATATTCTGCAATATTCCAAGATCTAAAATGACATAAAGAAAAATTATGTAAGAAAAGAATTTTCAAAAGTTAAAAATCACAAATGGGAACAAGAAAACAAAGCTCCAGCTTTAAAGTGAAATTTTCCATTTTTAGTTTCAATGTTTGGATTAACACTTCAACAGGAAAAGAATTAATTAACTATCATTGCCAAGAAATAAAGAAAATCCTGTTTCTTTAATATTATGCATTAATCATGTATATAATTTGAATGGTACAAATGTTACCTCAGAGTGATTTTTTAACCATTCTAATTAATTAAAAACTAAGTGATTGGTATTTTTTAGAATTTCCAAAAATATTACTGCAAAGAAATAATTCTTATACTACCTTAAAATTTAAAAACACTACATTATCTTAAAACTCACAAAATTAGATGTGTAATAGTGAGAAGAAGGTATATTGTTGTTTTGCCTGATTGATAAAATAGCCTAAAGTTGACTTTTATCATATATTAAAGATAATGCTCAAAATTACAAATATTGGCAACAAAACAAGTCTTGCAATAAAAAGTCATGGGCTAATAAATATATATATTAGAAGGTCCTAGAATATTGCACTGCAAAAAAATTAATATTCAAAATTTATTTGTTGGTAGTCATATTAAGCACAAAGGCTCTCAATCTCTTGAAAGTGAAAACAATACAATAACTTGTAAATTTCTTAGCAATATAACGATGCTTATCCTGATCTGAAATAGTTTGCAGTTCACCAGTATCAATTGGAATGAACATGGATACATGCCAGAGGATTGAGTGGGCAACAAAGAATGATTTTTAGTTTCAATCACAATGAATATTAATTTTAAAATACATGTTTACTTGAAAATCATTCCCTGCTGCTGACCATATTCTATATATAAACTGTACAGATTCTGCCAGTACAGCTTAACCGTATTTTTCCTTATATCTTTAACTCAAATTGAGGAAGTCAGAGTTAAAATGAATCAAGGCCATGCGTTCCCCATTTTACATTAATTCTGTCTTGGTAGTTTTAAAATGTTCTAGTTTTTCATGCAATAATTATTCAAATTCATAATTCCATACATATCCACAAGGCAGCTAGAATAATTAGAAATCCAATATTATTTTAAATGGAGCTAATCTACTTTGAGATCTATTTTTTCAAAAATGAATCATAACCACTTTAGTTCCAAACCTTCCAGTAATGAATTCATTTCAGGTCAAACTATATCCACAAGCACATATGTAAGATCACTAGTCTATATGTTCATGTAGAAAACTGATTTGTACAAATATGCTAGAGTAATTCTTAAAGCTTATTGGAGCTCTTTCAAATCACCATGCAAATCAAGTTAATAAATCGAAATGCAAAAAATGTTAAAAGTCTTTTATTTATTTATTTTTGTTTAATTTGTGCAAACAACAATCATCATTACACCCTACTGCCAAATATGGCAAGTTTCTGATAAAAAAAGAATAATTAAAATAATTATTTTAAAAATCTATAGGGATCAGTAGCAGACTTGGGTATGAGGTCACTCATTTAATAAATAAGATTAAATCTCACACTTCAATAGATTATGAACTTAATCACCATACCATAATTTATTTTAGATTCATTTTCTTATTTAGTAATTTTTTGAAAATTCATGTATATATTTATTTATCATAACTCAGGAATATATAGCTTCCATGTATGTACACAATACTATTTAAGCAGATTATCAGTATTTATAAATACTGTAATAACTAAATAAGAATAACCAAATTAATGAAACAGTCAGAAATTTAACCAATTCTATTCTGTTAAATGTTATACAATTTTAAAATTTACTTTCTATAAGTTTTATTTTTAGAAATCTATTTATGCTAATAACATCTTTGAAGTCAATTTTACCTCAGCCTAGTGATCCTAAGGTATTACCATGGCAGAAATCTGGCACTGCCAAAGATTTGTAATAGCATACTTATAATTAAAGAGATATAATAAAGAGAGTTTAGTATACCTTCCAATTATACTTTCTCTGTTGACATTGGAAGAGGAAAACTTTCCGTATCTCCAAGGGACTTCAAAAATCATTACACCATTTTTGCCACTCAAAGCAAGAAGACTACCAGTTTGGTTAAAAAGGATTGTCTCAACATCAAATACAGGAGGGTTGGTGAGAGTGAGCTTCTACAAAAATATCCATATAGAAAAAAAGTAAATAAATAGATAAAAAGAGTTTCCCAAGTATCCAGTTTCTATTCTATATTTAATGGAATATAAATTTTAATTGAAGATATAATATCCTAGTGAATAGCAATACATTCATTCCTTCAATTACAAAGATTACATTAGAGTTTCTCATTTAATGCTGTCTCTCTCTATATATTAAAAAATAAGAACTTATTTTCAAGGACAGATTATCAAACAAACAACTACCAAGATTTCCTGAATGTCGAGGGTTCAAAATTATTTTGAGGTATTTTTGAGTTAGTTTAATTTTGCAGCTCCATTTAGTATACAAGAGTCCTTGTATATTAAAAAATTCAAATTAAAATCATGAATCATTTGAATTTCAGAACATTAAAAGCTTTAAAAAATTCAAATTTACCAGCATATCAGTATGGTTCAAACTTTTATAATGGATTAATTAATTTGCAATTCAATAGTACAGGGAGACTTGGAATATTCAGAATGCATAAATAAGTGTTTGTAATTTAAAAAATATATGTACTTTTTATTCCTTTTTATATGCCCCTAATCTCTTGAAGGCAACCCTCAATTAAATGTTCTATTCTTACGGTTTATTGCAATATCTATAATAGATACAAAATTCAAATACATATATGATTTTAGAAAAGGAAGGAGCTCGCAAAACACTGTCAATGGGCCTCTATAGAGTTTAATTCCGCCTTCGTAACCATTATGTAAACTATAGAGAGTTTAAAAAACAATTTATAAAGAACAACTGAATGTAAGTATTAAGAGAGTACAAATCTTTCCCTTTAAAAAATAAAACACTTCAGCTCTCTATTTCCCAATTAAATACAAAAAAAAAAAACAAAAAAAAACATGTCCTTAAACTTTGCACAAACGAGGGAAATGACTTATAATTTAAAAAAAAAAGAAAGGGGGGGGGGAAACCGTTTTACAATAAGATAATGATTTAGAAGATATTGCGTCAGTTCTTTACACGGTTTATAAAATTAATTGGTGGCATTATCTATGAAATTCAAAATACAAACCATATAAGTATTTTCCTTCAAATCATTGTTTTTAATCTCTGTGGTAAGAACACACGATCCGGCATCATCCCATACAAATACATATTGCTCGAACGTTGCAAGCAAACTTTTAGATTCTTTAATATTGAAATACTTTTTTTGATTCAAGACCAGTTTGTCTAATATTCCGCATTTTTTAAGCGCTTGATCAATTGATGCAGCCATTTAGAATAATAAACATAAATCAGTTTAGTACTCGCAACCAATATTTATCATCCTTAGTCAAACAAAATATAATTTTGAAATATCTGCAAAACAAAATCCACTCTTATTAGTAAACAATCCCTTCACTTCAGTTGAAACAAATTAAAGAGGGCTGAAACTGAAGCTTTTTATCCAAAATTACAAAAAGTCTGAATACATTTAAAACTCTATGATCTTATTAAAGTAAGGATATTTGCGTAATGCGAAACAATCTATTCTATATGACCAGTTTGCTTTGAGAATAGCTTATTCCTATTATATATATATATATATATATATAAAAGTTCTTTAGCATTGTCAGAGTTATAAGCCAGTGTAATTTTCATCACCATTCTATCCATATCTGAATTAAAATATAAATGATTCACTTCCTAACAAATTCCAAATTTCCTTTGTATTGCCAAAAAGATGTCAAGGCTTAAACCAAGCAGAGCACGTCGGTATCCTTTGCCATAGACAGTCTGTACAATTTGCGAACTCGCTATGTTACCTACCACACAGTGACCTTCGTCGTCACTTCAAATTCCGGATACAAATGATGCACTCGTATATTTTCTTTGAATATATTATTCTACTTCTTAATCGTATATTTGAATTTAAACTAGACTATTTGAAATTACTTCTTAAGCTTTTGTAAAATTTATTTAATTCTAGTCCCCTCTAGCGAAGCTGAATTCAATAGGATTAGCGATTGCTACAGTTTTCATGAATTATTTTACGTATGCTCTTAATGGCTTCTTAAGGATATACATATTCTCAAACATTACATTTTAATAAGTCTAATTAGCTCGTATAATTTTAGGAACCTTACAAGTTTTTATTTACTGTGCTGTGCACATCCCTAATTTTCTGTCATATACCGCATTTAAAATGAGATTAAACTTCAAAAAATATAAACGTTCTTAAAAATACAAATATAGAAAGCAGAATCGTTTAACTTTACACTTTTTTGTGAATATATTTTATAATTTGCGTTATATTTGAGAAAAATATCCGATGAAAATTTGAATTATCTTTGATTCAAAGAGAATTCGGTATAAAGAAGGAATCTTCAAACTAAAGAATAAAAATAACGTATATTTATATTACAGAAAAGAGGTTATATTACAGAAAAGAGAGTAGCAATTTTTAAAATGGACACACTTTAAAAATGTTTTTCTTTCCTTATTTGTAAGATTCCACTACTTTATTAAAACAAAATTGCAAAAATTTTTATTAAAAATAAAAGAAACCTACTGAATTTAGAAAAGTAAACTATATCTTTATATGTTCACCAACAGAAAATTCCCGGATGAAATATCTTTAACAATGCAAACGATTCTAACTTTTGGTCAACAATGAAATAGCTTGCTATAAAATAAAATTAAGAAATATTTCTACAAGCTTATTAAAAATTATTCGTCCGAAACTTGCTTTATAACTCCCCCCACTCCCCATTTTTTTTGTATGATACTTTTTTTATACCAAAAAGGCTGCGCTATGTCCTTTTAACACTCGAAGGATTTTACAACATATACTCGAAGAAATATTGTATTAAAGTGCCATTAAATAAAATAATAATATTCCCTTATCGAATTTTCGACAGCGAATGATTAAAATTTATTTTATTTGACTTTGGGTCAAGCTCTAAAACATTTACATGCATCGGTTTCCAAAACTGAATAAAAACATTTGCAGGCATATGTGTATGCAACACAACCGACAAGTAAATACATTAATAAGACAAAAGTAATTAAAAAATACCTTCCTTAAAGTCTAATACAAGATCACTCTTTTTTTTACAAAAGGAGAGCTGACTTTTTTTTCTTCATGTACATGCCATAGGAAAAAAAGGATTAAAAAAAAAAGTGGGTTGGTGGTAGGAAATTTTTATCAATATCCCTTTTTCTTTGCAAGTTCAATTTAATATTTTCAAATTTTGAGATTCTATTATTATAATTTATTACTTGATTTGTTTAGAAATATTTCCACGGTTTTTATATTAAATTCATCCAAATTCTTTGTAGTGTCTATGTATTGCACCAAAACTTCGTCAAATTGTCGACCTAGGTTGTACTGATTGTTCGGGAAATTCTGGACGATATTCAGGGTACATTAGATGCTCATAAATTTGCTGTTAAGTCAACTGGTAGAGAAAAATTTACTGCGGTTACTCAAAATTTTGATTAGTATCGATTATTAGAAAAATAATGCTGAGAGGAGAGAACTAGTTAATCTGCTGGCTAGTGAGGAAAAGAATGTGGATGCATATTGCTTTTCTAGGATCTCAGTCTTCTCTCTTCAGGTCGAAATCATCAAGCAGTAAATTCATTCAAGAGATTCGAGGACGGCAAATTTTATCTATTAGACTTTTGTATTATGTTCATATTTTTTATGATGGTTTTGGTATTAAATGCTAATTTGGAAAAAGCAAAGTTTCGAGGCTTAGTTCTCAAGACTTGGGTAATTTAATGAAAGAATCTTTATATCGTCAGGCTGTAAAAGGTGGATAACTGCTCTGGACTTTGAGTTGATTGAGCTATTGAAAGTATCTAAGTCTTGTGAAATCTGTGATTCGCGCTATCATAAAATTATAGTTCAAGCACTGTTTCGATCAAGTTATATTTCTTCACGCAACATAATTTGTGACTTTTTGCTGTAAAAATCGTTTATAAATTCAATTTTTTTCTGCACTCTCCTTTGTATTCCTTTTTCAAAGTGAAAGGTAGTAGATGATGCAACAATATAAACTGACGAGTTAACTTCTTCCAACTAAGCTAAATGAAGAGCTAATTAGGATAACTTCTGAAAATTTCAACACTTTTATGTGAAGATAATAATTTATTTTAAAATAATCCAAGTTTTTGCAGAAAACAAAAGCACAGATAAAATTTCAGAAAAAAAATTATATTTTATAAAGACTTGAGAATTTGATAGAGCTTCAATCGATAATCAGCAATAGGAAGAATTTTTCCTGACAAACAAAAATGATTGAAAGAAAAAAAATGCACAGAAATTAATCAGAATAAAAGAAATTTTCCTTAAACTTCGAACGAAGAATGAGTAAACAAAGGCAGAGATGAAACAGCAAACAGTAAAAAAACAAAAACTTTTTATTTTTCAACAAGAATAGACATTTAACAATTTATTTCGAAAACATAATAATATCAAATATATTTCTAATAATCTTCTTAATTTCTGTACAAATGATTTTTTTTGAAAAATCATCTTTATCTATCATCAAAAAAGGAACCTGTAATTAAAAAAAGTTTCTTATTAATACATAAAAAATTCACAAAAGATACATTAATTCTAAATAAAAACAATTGTGAATAACAATATTCATTTGGTACTAACAAGCACATCATGCCAACATATAGTGGGGGATTTTTAATTAAGAAGTTGCCAAGGGCTGCAAAAAGGAGGAGTGATTCAGGAAAGTAGATTAAAAAAATTAATATAATATTAACACTTTGTCAAGTATAATTATCAAATTCCTATTTGTCTCACTATTTTTGCCATTTTATTAAAGTATTATAAGATCATACAGTTATCTGCTTAAATAACATTGCGTACAAATATGGATGTGACATAGTCCTGAGTCATAATCATATATAAATAATAATAAGTTTCAAATATAAATAATAACATTAAAAAAATCATTGATATGTTGGCTAAGTTAAAAATGTGATGAAATGTAAAACATAACTAATCAGTTTATTAAAAGAGGGGCTTCATGATTTGTTCCGCCAAGGTCGAACAATGCCGAAGTCCATCTCTGAGAACATACAACAAAATGTATAACAACCATCAGCTATATAATAAAGGGAAAATGTAAATTTTGATTAAATTAGATGTAAAGCAGGAACAATTAATTTAAAGAAATTAATTTTATTTATGATTCACATACACAAAAATAAACATATGAATTAAAAAGCATATGAAATATTCAGATTAAATTTTTTTATCATTAAAATAAAGAAAGGCAAAATGAATATTTCAAACAGAAAAAAATTCACAATAGGATTAAAAGCAATCTAGTTCTTCACAAGAGAAAAAATTGACTTATTTTTAGAAATGGATATTCATAAACAGTTCATTTTTACTTATTTTTTTAAAATTTCTATTTAATTATTCCTTTTAGTTTTTTTCGTCACATTTATTAAAATAACTTTCTTAAAAACAATAACAATGTAAGCTTGCCTTTGAAAATGCCCTCCTAAGATATTACTGGTTGACAGTTTCACTATCTCAAACTTTTTTACATACAGTCTATTTCACATTAAACTTAAAGGCAATGATGAGTGTAAAAATCTAGTAATAAAAAAAATGGAATAAAACATATTTTTCCTAATATATTAATAATTTTTTTTGTAATAAATATGAATTCCTTTATATTTGCCCCTAATCTCATATAGTCATGGATTTCAACATTTATGTGTCCTTAACAATTTAAAAGTACTGCTTGGATACAAACTACATTTAAACTCAATGTAATGTATCCTAATGGCACAACAGTGTCAAAGTGCAATTAGCCACCATGATAGTGCAGTCTAATTTTTTTTTAATGCAGACTTTTTGTTTTGTGTGAATGGCAGCTAATCTGATTGACAGAAAAATATAGCACATTTTTTAACTAAATGTTGAACAGCTGTAGTTAACATATAAATAAGCTTTCATTATTGTAACTAAAAATGAGCAAATTTTATATTATTTAAACATAAAAAGTAATTTTTTGGCCATGGAAATTTTATGCCCCACAATCAAATCATTTGGTGGGTTATAGGTCAAATATAAAAGAGAATAAATAAATTCCAAATAATAAATTTTTCTTATTTGGAACATTACTATCTTCATTCTCACAGAAAATAGTGGAAAAAAAATATCCTGCATTCAAATGATTAATATCATGAACTTGATGATAGTTTTCACCATTTCAAAGATTCAAAATACAAAACATTATTGTGTCCATGTCATTACTTTGTCTGAAAAAACTCTATCGAAAATAAATCACATTTTTATGCATTCAATAAATTGTAAGGAATATAAAACAATGCATATTATTTCATTCATTCATCAACTTTTCAACTACTTGATACAAAAGTATACAATATAATTAATATATGACAGAAAAAATTCTATATTCAATAAACAACTATCATGCTAACATATAAAGATTTATGCAACTGTGTTATATTTTAGTAAAGCTCATTAAGATAGAATGGTTGCAAATAACACAGATACAGTTTGATTTATTTTACATGAAGTTATGCACAATATGCAGCAGGTAAGCAAAACATTTTCCTGTTATTTATATTCATATACATTCAGAAAAATTAATTATGAATTGAAACATCCATATAATAAATATATAAAGCATAAAAGTAATAAAAGAATGGCACAAAGCAAATAACTAATTTGTTTCAGACATTACAAAATGTAAAGAGCGATAATAGCACAAAAATAATTCATAAATGTCAAGAGAACATTTTAAACAAATATGTTTAAAACATGTTAGAAGAGAAGGGAAGTTATATGAGATGACCTAAAGAACGAAATACTAGATCAAGTTATCTTGCACAAATTTTTTTCTGAAAAGTCTTTATTAATTTATTCCTATAATTTTTATTTTCTTTATGTTTTCCATAAGTATTCTCTTTTTCCATAATCCAAATTTATTTAGCAAAAATTGTACAAATGTATTAGTAATTTTAGACCTTCTCAATATAACAAAAACTTTAGTATAAGCAGTAATTCCCAATTTGTTACATCATACATTTATTCTTTAAAATTTATTCAAACCTCATTGATATATACAATAATAAAAAGTCAGATTCTAGCCTTGAGCTAAATAATGCTTGTTCTCTTATCATATACTTTTATAAACAATATCATGAATTAATAAGTTAATTTCTTTTCCTTTTCATGAAGATATTTTGCAGGTGGGGAAGTCATATAATTTGAAACTAAACAACAAAAAACCCTCATGGACTATTATTTGATTTTGCTTTTTCCATGCTTTTAAAATTTACTTTGCATGCAATGATTAGTTAATTTACATGCAATAGTCATACATAAAAGATCAAAATACTACCTGAATATTCCACATTACTGCATCATTGACCATCAATCAGTTTTCATAGGAACTAATCAATTTAACTTTTCATTTACAGACTGCAACATTGTTTGATATATCCATAGACAGATAGATATGACATGATTTTTTTTCTTCATAAATAGAATTTTTTAATTTGTTTTAAAGTTGAGCATTAATTTACATGAAGTGATGGTTTTAGATATTATTCAATTTTTTTTTCCAAACTAAGATCATGCCTCAAAATAAAGTTATTAGACACTTCCATAATGAAGCAAATGACAATAGTATTGATTATCTTAATCATTACTGATTTAAATTACGAAATAAATAGCATATCTTTATTGATATGAAAGAATATTAGCATGTGCAAAATAACATTCTTAAGATAGTACATGAGGTAAAAATAAAATTCCAATTTCTTACTGATCATATTTCGTTTTAACATACTAATGGCGATTGTATTTAAAGAACAGTAATACACTAAATGCATTCTTTTTTTTCTTCTTGATTTTCTGTTTCAAAGAAATGAATAAATATAATATCTAAACTTCTATGCAGTTTCCAATTGGCATATGCTATTTACTAGCAATATTTTCAAGTGATATTAATTTGATTTTTTTCGTTTCCTTTTTGAGTTATAAAGGAATCAGAAGTTTATTATACTTTAAAATCTTACAATACATATCAATAAAAAATTTTTAAATGATTTTTAATAATTGGTTTTAGATTTTTTCAAAACAATTTCAATAATAAAAAAAAAGCCATGATATTTTGGCAAAATGATTTATTTTATAATAAAAGATGATTTATAAAAAAGAGGAAAAGCACCATTCTTATATGGAAGCAAGATTTTATTCAAGAGAAAAATATTTTCATTCATATTTACAGATGATTTCTATGGAAAGAAAACCTCACAATTTTGTTCTGCACACATGATTATTAATGAATGAAATAATTAGTTCAATAATAAATGAGCAATATCAGACTTTTCTTTGAACATAAATCTAACAACAATCATATCCATCATATGGATACCCATGATAAAATCATACAGCAAAACTACATACTCATAATATTTATATTTACAAGTAGAATTGGAATGTTTTGCTTTATTATAATAAACTATGGAAAAGCTTAACTTTTTAGCATTTAAATACACAAGTTAAAATAGTGAACTAGAAAAGGGATATAGAAAATTAATTTTCTAAAACAATGAATCTTTACAACCATAATCAAAGTATCTTAGTTATTTCTTTTCCTAAGATTGAATAAGATTAAATTTTAATAAACTGATTTTCCAATACTAAAACATTAAACATTTTTACTAAGGTGAATGTATCAGGACATTCTGTATTGTCCTTCATGAAACTGGAAAAATATCTCAGCAATCACCCTTTTGCTTCTACAATGTATGACAAGTATGTTGGGACACTCATCCAGATGAAAAGTTACTAGGAAAAAAAGTTTTTTTTTAAGGAAATTCGAATCTTTATGCTGGAACTTTGAAATAAGATGATGTTTTAGACTTGATTTGTTTGTCCATAGTATATTTTTAAAAATGTGTGCTTAATTATATAGCACTGAGAAAATTCACACTAAAAATGCATTTAAAATCATAGCAATAGACATGAGTATAAACCCACTAAATAAAACAATGAAAAGTTTGTAGCAAAATGTATTATTTTTTTTTAAAATCTAACAAAATTAGAAGAAAAATTATTCAAAAATAAAATTTGTATAATTAAAAAGCATGTTTTTAAAATTTTTGAATTATGTGAAAATGGTTTTTGTTTAATAATCTGTTTGGAATTTGTGAAGGAAAAACTACAAAATGTCAATACATTTTTAGTTAAAAATCTAATTAAAATGATCTTTTAAGTGTCGAATTTAGAGATTTTTAGTTCAGTAATCTGCACTGTAGAGCATCCTGAATGATTTTTCATTATGCATGTGGCAATTTATAGGCAACATGTCAGTTTAAAAAAGATATTTAACCCATTAGCTGCCAATTTTTTAAAAACTTTTTGTCCAGATAAGTTATATACATGCATAAAAAGTCATGTAAAAGTACAATTATATTCAAATTATGCTTTGTTTTGAAAATAGTTGATATTTTTGAAAAAAAGAAAGGATATTCTTAAAAAAATTATCAATAAAAAATTGAGTAAATAATAGATAATAACTATAGCCTCTAAATTACATATTTATGTACGGTATTTCATTATAAAATAAAAACCAAACCAAAAATATAATGCTTCAAGAAAGATAATTTTGTCTCTTTCAATCTACAGATGAATTTTGAATTTGTTTTTTAGTTGTGAAGAGATGAAGTACAGAATAAACACATTCTGCTACATACATTGATTGATATATATAGGATGAAACTAAGTCACAGTACTTAAATACCATAAGGCAATCAGGCTTACCAAATATATTTTTTGGCACAGAGCGGCGTACATAAAATACCCAAATGGGGATCATGGAAACTAATGGATTGACATATTCACTGCATTACAACACTACAGTATCCCCCCCCTTCTTATTAGGTCTTTTTAAAAGTCATTGTTTGCATGTGAGGTTTAATCACATCAATGCATTTTATACTGAAAATCAGGTAATTTTTGAAATTTGTTTGAATGATGTGCATAGAAAAAATAACAGTAAACAGGTGAATTTGCTGTGATTGAGGCACACTTAATCATAGAAACAATGCAAGATATCTTGTATTTGACTGATATATAACTGCAGTAGAATACTCTGCTAACCATTAACAGTACAAGAATACTCCACATTCTAAATAATTAAGCACCATTTGTTCACTTTGTAAAAAAATATTGTTAGTTCGTTTCACATGATGATAACAATAATTAATTTATTGCAATAAATATTTTAAATACAGTAAAAGTAACAAAATGATTCCAAAGCACTACTTTAAAAGTACAAAATAAATACAGTCAGACACTGCTACACTGCTATTTACAAGGATACAGCAATTTCTATCTTTAAAAATTGATTAATAGAATATTCGTTGACAAAATTTTTTTATAATCATTAACCAATTAGATGAATGTTTTTAACCTCTAGTTTCATCAAAAGATATGCAGAAATAAAACTACATATGAAAGTAATTATGTAATGGGTTACACAAATCTAACAAATAATAGGATGGCTAAAAAAAAAAAAAAAAGATACTGAAATCTAATAAGCAAGAAAATTAGAAATTTATAAATACAATTAAATTACAATTTACATCAAATAACCAATTCCAATTAAAATATTTTAGCTTAAAAGATACCAATTACTATTCATTTTTAAATTGTATAAAATGATTACGAGTTCTTGTTCCATAAAAAGTGAATTAAAAGAGAAAAATCATTTATGATATAAAATTACATTACATGCGAGGGAGAATCTAACTGCTGTGATACCTTATAATTATATATTTGACATTTTTAAGCAACAAGAGAAAAGCATTCACCAAAAATGAGCAACTCTTTATATCACAGTTAATTACTTTACTATTTAACCCATTACATAACAGCAGTATACAATTTATTTATGAATATTAAGAAATTAAATGTATAGTTTTCTTGAATGTTTTTGTCAAAGATTGATAAAACAAATATATATTTTAATTTTAAATATTATTAGCAATCCATGAATTCATATGAAATGAATTTTATTTTTACTTTTTACACAACATCATAACAAATCTTAATTCAAAGGATTGTCCAAGAACAGGATTGTTCTTACCAACATAAAACCTACGTAATAGAAGGGGGGGGGGATGTAGCATACAATGCTAAACAGAAGTAGTGGATTTATTTGAATTTTTTGTATTCACATTTTTGAGCCTCATTTCATTATGACATTTTTTTTGTGGCTTACACACCATACACAAGCTTATTTCAGTTCTAACATTTTGAAACAACCGAAGTAATTAATGCCTTCATAAATGAATACCTGGGATATACATATCAATCATATTGGAATCTATAAAATTTAATTAGTTAGTTTCGAAGCTACACAAGGTCTATTTTGGGATGGATATCCTTATTGAAGACATGGTCAGTTAAAGTGAGATCTATTATGCATGTATAATGGGTTAATGGTTTTTTTGAGTTTGTAAATCAAAAATACTAGCCAGAAAAAATTCATTGTTAAAAATTGAATTTTATTTTGTTTCCAATAATCTTTGAATAAACAATGCTTTCACTATTTCATAAAATAAACAGACCATAAACTTTTAATAAAAATTGTGTTTAATGTACTGTGTTGAGGACTTGCAACATAAGATTTTTGAATTTTCAATAAAAGTTATGGAAATCTCAATGAATAAAAGTCCATTAAAAAATTACTTTTAATGCTTTAATAAAATTGTATTAACTCAAAGCATTTATTGGTCAATTAAAGTTTTTACACTAAAAAAGCTTCTTCATTTTCTTCTCTAAAATATATAGTAAGAAAATAATTTTATTAGTCAATTAATAAAATATTCAAAAGTATAGGCAGACATTTTAGAGATGAAACACAAATAAGTGCAGAATATAGAGTTAATTTTGCATACTTGGTTTTTTTAATTCTCAGATTAATCAAGTATAACTGTAATGATTAAGAAATTTTGCCAACTACTATATCAAATTATACAAAAAAAAAAAAAAAAAAAAAAAAGAGAGAGAGCAGTTAACAAAATTCTAAAATATGTTCATTCAAAATAGAGAAAAAAATAATATTTTTTTTAAATTTTTTTTTTATTGAAAATAGTGTATTTATAATTAACTTTTGGGTGCAACATATCTGGTGCACAGTATGCTATTGGAATTTGGTTTTTACTTAATAGCACCTATATATTTATTTTAACAATAAGTTTCATCATAATAAAGTTTCTGGTTACAAGTTTACATTAAGAAACATGGAAGACATCCCTTAGCATTACTCTTTCCTCTGACTACAAAAACAAAGCATTTTCATGCCTGACATTATGAATGGCAAATTTTTTTGCTCATTCTTGCTAAAAATTCAAAACATGTAGGTAATAGGATATGAAAGAATGCCTTATTAACATTTTGTTTTCAAATTATTCATTTTAAAAGTCCTAATTTCTAATTATTAATTTATAATTTCATTAAAAAAATTACAGCATAATTTTGCTTCAATGAATAATATAACTGGATGTATACACTGATTGTAGTTCAAAAGTTAATTATAAAACCATTAAAGATAGGCACATACTTTCAAGCAGTCAACCAACCCAAAGATATATCAATTAATGTGCAGAGGTTGCTTGCAATGGTCCCTGATTGCTTGAAAAAAATTAAGTTCAAAATCCAATAATTTGGTTTATTTTAGTACCAGAAGAGTGTAACTTAGTTTAAAATATTAGAGTACGAAGAATATTTTACTAAGGATGTTTAATAGGTCCAAAAGTAACATAAAATTCAAAGACTTTTTAATTTTCAGTAGCATTTTTATTAACTTTAATATTTATTTATTATTATTATTATTAACTAGACAAAATAAAAAAAAACATTATTCAAAGCATTTTCCCAGCTGAAAGTATATGACCACATCTAATGGTTTAGAGATTAGCTATTAGGTCACATATTAGTGTGGGCATCTTGTATAGCAACACATTTAAAAATATTAAGAACTTAAAAACTATCCATAATAAAAGGGAATAAGAGATGATAAAGAAATTAAAAAAAAAAAAAACATAATTTCTCCCATATACAGAAATTAAATATCCATATTACCAGAGGTAGGTTCCATTTAATATTTCATATATTTTTAGTTAGCTTTCATCACATTTACAATATCACTGATATAAGTAAAATAAATAACAGCACAAAAGTATGTATCACAGAAACCTAAAAATAAACAGTGTAGTGAACAAAACAGGTTTCTTATATAATCTCATTTTTAAAGTTCGAAAAAAAATCTGATCAGGTAATGATACATATTAAATAATAAACCTTTCCTTACTTTGCACATTTATATGAAAGGGGGGGGGGATAGAAATGAACACACAATAAAAGGGAAAAACTAATTTAAACAATAAAATAAATAAATGTATTCCTTATAATTTCCATGCTGAAATAATTTATATACAAAGTAAACTCAGGAATTTTTAATGGATTAAAACTTTTTATTTCATGAGTATAAAAGTTATCATTGGCTGTAGAAATATAATTAAAATAGACTTTACCTTCATAATAGATGTACCTGAGTTTAAATATCACTAATGTGTGTTTATAATTCAATTTACTTTAGAAAAGTTATTTATTAATTATTTGCACTATTTTTTCACAAAGGAAGACAGTAAAAACATTTGTTTAAGGCACTCATTTAGGAAGAATGCACAAATCATGGAAGCATATGATAGAAAAATAAGCCTTCATTTCTTAATAATTTGACAAAACCCATTAAATATTCTTACCACAGGCAGGAAAAAGAAAGAAGAAGAAGAAGGAAAAAAAAAAAAAAAACTTTCAAGAATAATATTTGCAGTGATTTAGTTATAAGGTATTTGAAAATATTTGTGATTAGAAATTAAACTTGAAAATTAATACTAAGCAAAAATCATCCTATATCACAGCTATAAATATAGCCTCCAGACTAGAATTAAGCAGACATGTATGAAAGATAATTTCATACAAAATTTTACAATTACATATTTTACTGAAATTTATATAATGTACAAGAAATACTATCTAGGCATTCTATGAGTCAGTTGTAATTTAACACTTTTAGAATTAGAAGGTATTCGCCTTGTAACTTTTATTTGGACACTACCCACGGCTCTTCGAGGTTGACCCTCTGTTGAGGGCATAAGCCGCAAGTGTGATGTTGTGGAATAATTTGAGTTATACTTTGCATAACCTGAAGAGAAAGAGAAAAAAAAAAAAGAGAACATCAAGAAAGAAGAAAAGGAGAATAAAGATGAAATACATGAACATGATCTAAAGGAATATACACAGAAATAGAGAATAAGAAAAAGAGACAAAGAAAAAATAAATTTATAATTCATAACATAGTATTGAAATTACTTATACCAAAAAATGTATATATATACATATAGGATGTTAACTATAATGTATAAAATAATGTGAAGAATCATATTTCGTATTTTCATTACTGATTTATGACGTTTTAACCAATTAACTGTTTTGTCTTCTTCAGAAAATGTGCATCTAAACATATATATATATTATATAAATATAATAAATAATTAATTATAAATATAACAATGAAACAATTATTACATAAATGTAATAACTGTCATTGAATAAACTCAACAGAATGCAAAATGTTATACTTTTCCCATGACAAGTATACTTGTCAAAAACAGTCAGCTGGTTAAATTTCATTATTTTATATCAATCAAATACTTTGGAATGTTTGATGCATTGATTGGAAAATCTTTCTTGAGTAGACCATTCAAATGATTTAAAATAGCATTAATCAAAACATAATTTGATCACATTTAATCACAGACTTGGCAGAAAGGCTGGTGTGTCAAGAATAATGTCCTAATACGATGAGAAAATAAGATTAAAAAATATTGTAGAGAAATTTGGATTTTATAATTTTTCTAGCAATACATTTATAGATTCAAGCAATATGAAATATTCTTTACATAATTTTAGACATTTCTCCAAATAGAAAAATATGCCTATATCTAATGATTTAGAAATTAGCATATGAACCAGGATTACAATGGCCATCTTATATATACAAGTAATGGCATAACTAAAAAGGTAAAAAGAGCATGACTGGGAAAAAGTCAAGAGACCACAGTTTTAAGGACTCTAACCTGGGAAGTATTATATACAGTAAGAATGTGTCACTTTAATTATACACAAGTTATATCATTAATACAGTATCTTCCATATCTTAAGCTTTTGATTATGTACAAATAACATTTACTAATAGATATCTAGAAATAACTTATTTATTTTAATTTCTGACTTAATCATACTCAAAATAACTATAGAAATAAATGATGAAAATACAATAAAATTTTAAATAATAAAATTCTATAAATGTTCTATGAAAGCTAATGCAAAGGTTGAAAATTATATCATACAGTTTAAAAATAATAATTTCCTAAACAGTTCATAAAATCTTGAGTCATGTACCTGCAAAAGCAACAATAAATTTTTTAAAAAAACCTCATGTAAAAAAAAGCCTAAAATTTCTATTTGGAAATATACTTTAAATAAGGAACAAAATTCTTAAACTGAACATCAAGACTTGCTGGAATTTTTAAATTAGAATATTAAAATTGCCCATATCCCAAGAAATTTTAAGCTTGCATGGATAACTGCATGAAAAATTGTATGGATAACTGCAAGAATCAAGAAAACTATGTAATATTGATAATATTAATCAGACAGGTTGAATTATTTTGTAAAGACAAATTTCAAAAATCATTAAATATATTTTCTAAATAGATAATAGAAAAAAATTACCAAAGCCTTTTGGAAGTTCGCACATCTCACACTTTTCTAAGGCTGGATGATTAACAAAAGTACAACTTTTACATTTCCACGAACTATTTTCATCATCTTCAGACTTTGATTTGTCTTGAGATTGCGAATCATATTTCTTACTTTTCCCTATAAGAGGGGTAAAAAATTTATAAAAGAGAGATTTATAAGAATAAAATAAATATTATATTTTTCTAAAATATCTTATACAGAACCTCTATACATTTATTTTGCAGACATTATATTACTGAAAATGTAACAAAATCGATTTCTGTACTTTTAAACTGGCAGATATGCATACCATCATAGATAAATGAAGTTCACTTAAATGAATAAATTTATAGAATAGAACTGCTTTTGAATGCCACAATGTAAAACAGAACACTTCAGCCACAAAACAGAAAACCACATTTCATACAATTTAAAAATCTATCTTGAAATATATGAATAACTTTTGAATTCTATTAATTTTTTGTTCTTTTATATTATATTTTTCATTCATAATAAATACTTTTATTAACTAATTCATGGCGATACAAGACCATAAATATTTTTTTAAATTCATAATACAGTAAAATCCATAATGAGAATGCATAACATATATAGAAATTAATAACAAATGCATTATTGTAATTAACAACAAAATATACAACTGGAACCCATAAACATTGAAATTTACAGTTTTTGGCATCTAGCAGTACCTTTATTATTTAAAATAAATTTTACAATACAAAAAAGTTTAAACTTCTCATTCCTAAGATCATTTCAGCTTAGGTATTTTAGAATACTGAAATGCTTAAGTTTCTCTTTTAAAGATACAAAAAATTCCCTAATCCCACAAAAACCATAATGACAGCCCATATATTTAAAGGAGTAATATATAAGAAAGGACTCAGATTCAACTCATGGCTATTAAGCAAATGTATTTTAGGATATCTTTTGAGAGTTCTCAGAATTCATCCCCTATCTATCAAACACATTTGGAAAAATATCTGAAAAAGGGAATTTCATGATATTTTTGTCTCAACAGTACTTGCTGTAGTTTCCTTGAACTGACATTTATGGCTTTTCAAAATAGATAGACTAAATACTCACTCACATTATTCCCTTTTCAATCATATTAAACAAGACTTCAAATATTGCACATTTAAAAGAATAAAAAATTTAATCAGTACCTGACTTACAAGTCAAGCCATCATTTGGTCCCGTAAATATGTTTGAATAAAAATCTTCATCTGTGGCACTAATAGGAGCTGTATTAGAAAAAAAGAAAGTAATTTAATACAGAAAAATACATAAACAAGTATTAAACTTTAGAACACCCAAGATGCAAATATTAATTTCCTCCAAACTATATAGTTATTCACTGGATTGTTTAATTTTTAATACCATATAAAAAGTTTGTATAATAATTAATAAAGTTTGTAAATTTATTTAAAATTTATGTAATAAAAAAGAAATAATTTTGAAAATTCTTTTGTAAATTTCAAAAACTCTTAATGGTTCTAAAATTAAAAAAAAATGTCTTTACAAATTAAAAAAAGATTATTGCAAATTTGTAGATAACAAATGATCAGATTCTAAACTAAAACATTACACTTGATCCAAGAAGTTCACTGGCAAAAACTCTCTTAATTTAATCTTAAGATACAAAATTTTGTAGTGTTTTTTTAACAAAATCTCCCAAACAAAAAAACTTAAATAATTGGGTCTTTAATTATTAATTGAAATGTTTGAAACACATAAAAGTAGTAACTTACTCTGATCTTTACTACAAAGATCATATTCCATAATTAAATTATTGCATTCTAGAGCAAGTTTTCTATTTTCCTCCTTCAATTTTTTTAACATTTCTGCCTGTAAAAAAAAAGAAGAAAAAAAAGTAAGAATAAATAATACAAATAATAAAATAAAAATAATATGAATAATTATATTTGAAAAAAGACTTACATATGAAAATGAGTTCTTTTCAGCATGTTGTTTTCTTGCAATTTCTTGTTCTAATTTATTTATTTCGAATTTCAAATTTGAGCATATGGCCTTTTCTTTGTTTAATTCTTCTTGAACTGAATTCAGTCGAGCTTTCTGATGATTCTTAACATCTGAAAGATTATAAATTATCAACTTTAAAAGCTAATCAATCAAATGCACTTTAATTTTTAAAATAACTGTGGAATATATTTCATCAGAATATATGTCTTCACAGATGTAAGGTCACATTAAAATAATTTAAATATTGTTAGATATAGATATGTTTATTAGTTTATTAATACTGGAACAAGTAAGGGGACATAATAAAACAGAAAGCATTAGTCATACTTGAACAGTAAATATTATCCTAATACTTTATAATTCATAAGATTTTTATTTTAATAAATTTATTTATTCAACATCTAGATTGATAAGTTTTTTAACTGACTTGCTTACAGGCTGCCTCATACTAGCAGGCCTAGGCACCTGCTTGGTTAGAAATCCAACAATAACTACAGCTTTAAACATATTTTAAGTTACATTTTATAAGAAGGAGACAGAGCCATTTGCAATTGAAGACTAAACATGATTTTCTATACATTAAGGTAAAACGAAAATGGCCTTACAAAAAAATAAATAAATATTTTTGTTTAGTAATAGTGCGAAAAAATTGCCTTTTATGTTCAAAAATGACATTAAAAAATTTGGTTGCAATACTACATTATCTTAAGCTTCCACAAAAAACTTTAAATTTGGAAATAATTGGGGGGGGGGGGGGGGAAATGGAAATTTTCAAAAAGGGCCTTTAAAACTTTTTCTTAGATTTTAGTTTGGCAATAGTGGTGACAAATTAGCCTTTAGGTTCAATATGAATTTAAAAAAATTCTGGTTGCAATACAACTTTATTTCAAAGTGCCGAAAAGACCTTAAATTTTTAAAAAGATTGAAAAATTATAAACTTTGATAAAATATTTTTTATGAATTTTTCGTTCATATAATGTTACAAAAGATTCATATAATGATTTTAAATACGTATATAGTCATTACAATTGGAAAAAATTATTAATTACAAAGTATAATAATAACAAAATATTTTTTATGTCCAATTTTGAGTTTTTTACTTCTGTATACTTAATTATTACAAATGTTACAGCTGCAAAATGTTTCTGTCTACTTCAATGCCACGTTATAGCATTTTTTAAATTAAATTTTGGCATATTCACATGTGAGTCAATTTTTGCTCTTATATATCCTTCTCTTGCAATTGAACCACAGACATTTTGAACAGATTCGGCCACTAATCACACAACTTTTTCCACTGTTTGCATGTGATAAGGAAGCAAGGGAAGGTCGATAACCGAGTCCCTATACTATTTAGATCCGCTTCAGATGCCTTCTGTATAAAGTTTTAACTTAATATTAAACGGCACAGGAACTTGGTCGTTATATCACTTCTTGTCTATTTAATGGATGTGGTTGACTTGCATCTTTATATAAAGAATACTGTTGTTCTGCAGCATTGTCATTGCCGCCAGTAATCGTTTCTGATGTGTTAGTATTTTTTGCCCGTTCATGATTAAACTTAACTATTCTCTGTAGTTCTTTAGAATTCTTGCTTCTTTCTTCCTCAAAGTGCTTGTGGTAGCAATATCAATATTACCTATAACAATTTTCCTGTTAGAGCATTGATCGTTTCATAACTGGCACTTTTTTTTTTTTTTATAGAAGTCAGCAATATCAAATAAACGTCTAGCTTCTTCTCTAAATTCTATGAGGTTGAAATTAAACTAATCTGATCATTTTCTGCTTTAAAATTTTAATAAATTAAAGTATTTAGTATGATAAGCTTTTATTATTTGTGAAATTCTTTTGTTAGAAACAACGGGAATAGAAGCTCTTGACCATATTTGTTCTGTTATGGGAATTAAAGTGTCACATATTTCGTTTACAGAAGGACTCTTCTCTGAAGCAATTTTGAAGTTATGTCTAATATAACAGTAGCAATAGATTCGTCAGTAGTGTGTTCAACTTCAAGCAAATCACTAAATTTCCCAAAAATAGAACATTCCGATATTTGTCTTGTCTTCAATAATTTAGACTGATTAATTTTTACTCACAGCAAAGCACACAAGCGCACAAACTAACAAATCAGTTACACAATAGACGGAGGGGAGACACCAACTCAACTAAACTTGACAAAGCTACTGATTTGAAACCAGCTCTGTCTTTGTCACCGAACGAAGACAAATCTCTATCTTACTTCAATAACAACCGTCCCAGCGAAGACTCAGTGTCATGCCAGTACAATAGTAAAACTGTTTTTATACTTTTATTCATATGACATTGCCTAATAAAAACTTTTTATTTCATAATCAAGGCACGCAACAATTCTTAGAAAGTTGCAAAAAAGTGCGTTTTTATGAAACTTTAACGTCCTTAAGATGTACTCTAATATTTTTTATGATTTTTATTTATCTTATCTATACCAAAAGGCATCTTTTCCACTCTATTACAAATTAAGAATCAAAAGTTGATTATTTCGTAAAAAAACTTTAAAATATAGCAAAAATTGCAATTTTATGAAACTTTAACGCTCTTGCGGTCCCTCAAGATCTACTCCAATATTACTCATATTTATTAATTTATTTTATCTACACCAAAAGACAACTTTTCCGTGCTATTCCAAATTAAAAATCAAAAGTTCGTTTTTTCGTTCCACCCTATATACACATTTTAATACAAGTACATTAAACAAATATGCTTTTTTATTACTCTTATAATAAATGCGAATTTCCATATTTTTTTATGCTTTATTGTCAAGAATATTTTATTTAGGGTTACCAAATTTAACAGAGATATATTCTAATCGATGACAATATCTCAGAGAAACTTTTTCAAAGATTAAATTTATAAGTAGTTTGAAATTGACGAAAATTTTAGCAAGAAATTTAGAAGAATGAAGACAGTTTTTACTCCATTTTAAAATTCAAAAGATTATCTTTACAATAAAAGTATTTTGATCATTGTGATAAGTTAAATTACTTTTCAGTATTAATTCTAAAACCAAATTTCTAACAATGTTTTTCTTTGTTTAATGAAATGTTGAACAATTCTCAAAGGTTGGCCAAATCTTTTAATAAGATTGTTTTTTTTTCTTCTATTTCTATCTAAAAGCTAGGGGAAAAATAAATTATATTTCGATTTTGCCTATTAGACTTGAAAATAATTTTTTTCAATGAAGCATTATTGGTTTCAATGCTGCATTAAATACAAATTAAAAAAAAAAAAGATTTTTTAAACACAAGTTATAAATTTTCTAAAATAATTTTTTCTTGGTAACCTATTAAATTCTGTAATAGTTTTCTTAAATATGTCAAGAAACACTTTAGGTTTGAAGAAACGCAGATTAAATTGAGATTTTAATTGAATTGAAAGCCAAGTTCTAAAATTGGTTTTTACTCTTTCATAAACTAAGTATACAGAAAGTATAGCAATTATCAAATAATTTGAACTCAAGATTTTGATGAACCTCCATGTTACAGATATCTGTGAGTTGAAAAAACACAGTTTTGGAAAATGTCTGTTTGTCTGCCTATGACAAAGCTAACTGAAAAATGCTTTGAGTTAGATGAATAAAATTTGGTATATAGTCTTCACACCAAATTGGTAAATTTCTATAAAATTTTGATCACAATCTGCAAAATATGTTTGCCCAGCTGCTCAAATATAGGGTAACATAATAACTACAAAATGACGAAAATTAGATGAATAAAATTTAGTACACAGATTTAGCATTTATATGGAAGATATCTATGAAATTTTAAGCAAATTCAAAAAGAAGTTGAATTTGTTGATCAGAAGCATTTAAACCTGATAACTCAAAAACATAATGACTTAAATATATTGGATATGTGATTTTATGACTGTAATTGTAGTTGTTGATAAAAAAAATTGCATCTAAAACACAAATTCACTTTTATTAGAAAGTATGCGAGAAAGTTTTGTTGAGATCACTCTTGCTGATTATTGGTAAGTCATCAAACTGGTATTTTATTTGGTGAGAATTATGTAATTTTAACTTTTGATACTTTTTTCAAGTGGCCAATGAACAGCAAATTTAAGTTGGAGGGGCCAGAAAAGATTATTATGGCATTAGTTGAGCTCAAAAATTCAAAAGACTTAGATAACTTTAATAAGTTTGAATTGAATTGCAAAGAACTGACAGCCTAAAATGATAAAATCAAATGCTTGATTAATATTGATTTTTTAAAATTATTATTTAAGCAAATTTTGAAATTTATAGTTTATTTCGCTTGAGGAAATGCAAATTACAATCAAATTAAACTTGGAAATAAAAATAATAAACATATTTTTGGAAAATTACCTATCAAAAGTGGCTAGCTTACTATAAATTTTATATAATAAGAAATTTTGTAGAAATTTACACTCACAATTTTATTATTAACAATACAATAAACATTTAGATTGCTGAAGGTTTATTCAGTATTCAAAAAGACTAAAATCATTGAGGATTAATACTTACCAAGAATATAATTAGGCGATGCTTGATAGCCATGAAGGAAATTTGTTTCCATGTTTAAATTTTTACTTGAGATTTTTTCTTCAGATTTTAAATTATGATTAATATCATTGATACAATGATCTTTATCAATAACTCCTTTTGAAAAGTTTTTATCAACAGTATCAAAAAGTTCAAGATTCTCTTTAACAGAATTGGAAACTTGTTGAAAATGAGTAGGAAACTTTGATTCATTAGAATCTTGAGCATGACTAGATGAGTGAGAAACATTGAAGGAAGCTTGACTTGTTACAGGAAGTTGATTTGTTGATGACTGAGTAGGAGAAGCATGTGGTCTTTGCAGACGCAGAGCTGTGAAGGTTGCACCTTGAGAACCAACAGATATTTGAAGATGGGAGCCAAAATCTCTGTAATTGCAAGGGCTTCCAACATTAGTAGGAATGGTTGATATTTCAACTGGACATGCATCAGAAGATTGAGGCTGCAATTGAAGATTTAATGAAGTAGTGTGACGACCAGGTCTTGAAGAATGAGAAGCAGTTGTGCACACAGAACTGCCATAGACATTCAATTGTTGTTGTGCAAATGGGAATGAAGGAGTTATACTCAAACTTACAGCATGCCCTTTAGAAGACTGAATTTCAGAGTATTTTGATGCACTAGAAGATTCTTTTGATCTTGGTGATTCTACAGGTAGAACTGTGTGTTCCTTTGTTGTAGAAAACATCATACGATTGTCAGTTTTTTTATCAATGGGCATATGGCACATTATTGTATGACTAGAAACTGGCATATTTTTATAGACATCTTTAAATGGTATATCATGATTTGAAACAACTGGAGCTGATTTGACTTCAGGTTTGAAAGATTCTTTTGGTGATTTGGATAGGGGATTTTTAGGTAATTGGAGTTCACTTTTATGAGAAACTTTTGTATCTGATGCTTGAGATGAAACATTACGTTTCTCTATTTCAATATATTCTTGATTGCTATTGTTGCTTTGCCTGATAATGGCATTCAAATTGCAAGTTTTGATCTCTTGATTAGAGTTCAAATCTACAATAACATTTTTCTTTGATTTTGTTTTCTTATCAGATGAATGGATATCTGAAAATGGTTGACTGGAGTGAAAGTGACTTTTGCTCTGCTTTTGCAGAAGGTTGATACACTTATTTTGATCTTGTGCATACTGAAAGATAATAAGAGAATAATTATTACAAATTTTATAGGAAAAATCACAATAATTTGTTGAATTTAAAAAGTAATATTAGCTAAATGGTATTTCTTGCTACAGTCAAAAATAACCTTTGACAAAATATGGATAACTTTAACATATGCCATTATGCCTATTTAAATGGTGAACCATATTATTTTAATCCCATTCTTATAATTTAATGAGTCTGATTCATGATGAAGAGTTTGGTTTAAACTTGAACAACACAAGAAAACTTACAAAATGATTTCTAACCAGTTACAATCACGATTTAATTCTCACCAATGTGCCACAAGAGTTGTTCATGATTCTTATAAATTATGTAATAAAGCAAGAATGCTAGTGGTTTTGAACTTTAGTTTTTGAAGTAAAACTTAATAAATTCTTACAAAATGCAAGATATGAAATATTTATATGGAAATAATGATAACATATCACTTTTGTCTATTTATTGTGCAATGTCACTTACAGCTTTGCTAAAGATTTTATCGGTCTAAATAGCATAAGAAGGGGGTTAATACATTTGAAAGTACAATGGAACTTGAATAATTCAATTTCATCGATATTTTTTTCTCTGATCTCCTATTATCATAATGTTAAAATGCTATTTATAATTTGATTTAAACATTAGAATATTATTAATAATTTATCAAAACTAAAAAACTTTTTTTCACTTCTTAGTTGTTTTCATTAGTAAATGTGCATTCACTTTATCCTTTCATCACTTGGAAAAGAATAATTTTTAGAATAATCTAATTTTAATTCAATTGAGGACTTTATTTGCTGTACAGCTTTTTCAATTAAAAAAAATCATTAAAAACACTTGAACACATCAGACAGAATTTTGAAGTTAAATAGAACAAATACTGTTTGTACAATAAAATTTGATTGCAAATTAGAATGCAATGTTATGCTTAATAAATAAACAGTATATAAAATTGTAAGATGTCTATAAAAATTATTAATATTAATACCTTTGAAAATATTAAATTAATAGCAATTATTTTTAGTTAAAATTAATTATTGTTTATTTATTTATTATGCATTATTTATTAAAAGTGCTGAATAGCAAAATTAAATCTTTTCAGTAATTTTCCATTCAAAACTATTTTCTCTTTCAGCACTCTTTTTAGAAGAAGATTTTTTTAATTCAAATTTTTGGATCAACTGCCTTTTTAATGTGGCCCAGTCTGATCCACTGATTAGTTAAACTTCACTGTGATTAATATATTTGAATAGATTTTAATTTCATACCTGATATTAAAGTTTAAAAAAATAAAACAATATTTAAAACGAAATTGCATTAAATTCATGATGATATTGATATCATCCTTATGCCATCTAGAAATAAACTATATTATATATCAAGAGGCAGATAATCATAGCTTTCTGCATATTATCAATCTGAGTAGTCTAACAGTAGAATAGGATAGTAGCTATATAATAAACTGATGGATCAAGCAAAACCACCTGACATGCTAAGTTACAACTAGAAATTTAGAGGTCCTAAGCAACATACGATGATGCCTTTTCCAATTTGTTGTTTCTTTCCACCTTAATAACAACAATTCTGATAGATAATTTTCTTAGTAATTAAAATAACTTTACACATTTTAATAGAATTTTAAATAAATGTCACACTAATGTGTGCTATAATAATACCCCCCCCCCTCAGTTCAATTATATTGTCAGAAATAATGATATCTACAATCAGCTCTCCCAGAAGTGAGGCTAGCATAAAGTTGGAGCCTGAACCAAATTTCAGAAAGCAAAATAGCAATTTATTACATTTTGATTTTATTACTTTGCACAGATTGGTAAGGCTTTAAGGAATACATCAGAATCATTAATAATTTTTTTTATACAGTTAATACTAAATCATATAAGTAAGCATAAATAAATAAAATAATAAAAAGCACTGTTTAATAAACTTACTAAATACAATTTGCTATGTGAATTTCTAGCATAAGATTAAAATATATGACTTATATTTCATCTTCTATAATATTTTATATCAACTTTAAAAGTAGCAACTTCAAGATTTAGTTTTTTGATCAATTCAGATAATATAATTAAAGAGATGAAACTTTATTGACTAGCTAAAAGATATGCCAACTAGATAGCTATTATTCTGCTAACAATATTTCAGACCTGATTGTCACAGATTAACTAATGAAAACTGTAGTAGCTTATTATTTGCAATACACTTTAGATGTAGATATATAATATTATAAATTTTCTTTTCTTGCAATGAGATCTTCTCAATCCGTAATGTTCAGGGATAATCATATGAAAACTAATGAATAAAACCGAATCAAGACAAATAATGATTAACTAATAGAAAAATATGCAATGCAAAATACAAAATTAACAATAACAGCATTGAAAGAAAATATTGGCAACAATAAAATTTGTTATTGGAATAATTGAATATTAATCACTTTAAAATTAAACTTCAAATTTTGATGAAATACTACAATATTAGATAGACGTCTACAATATTAGATAGACATACAATATAATAAACTCTTTAAAGTTAAAAAAAAATACTGTAATAAATAAATAATTTGAAGTTTAAAAGCACTTTGCTGAAGAAGAAGATATCAAATTACATAAAAAGGATTCAAATGAAATTTTATATAATCAGCAATCAATGGCAAATTTAGTTATTTGGTGCTCTTAGGGAGTACAGATTACAAGGTCCGTTACTTAAAAGATAATTTAATTTCATATTTCCGTATATTTTTAAAATGATTTTTTCTTACTTTTTTACTTTATTAAAATATATTTGTTTTTATCAGCTATGATTTGAAACTGCCTGGCATCCATGTTTTTACAAAATATTATTAAAACAGAGGTTCAGTGTTTATAAATATTTTAATAACTAGTGAACATAATGAAACATAAAGGAATCTGATCAATTATGATTAAAAGTTAATAATATCACCATTTTTTTTTATCAATTACAAAATTTCTAACTTTTAGAAACTTTTTTATTTGGCAACTAGGAAAATAAGTTTTTTTTTTTTTTTTTTTAACCTACTTGCTTGTGGCCACCTCTACTGGATAACATAGTTACGAAATCTGCCCTTATCAATAATCTCGGGGAATCAGTTGATCGTCAAAAGGCGGTTAATATGCAGCATAATTAAGGTAAAAAGTTTATCAGCAAATTATTCAATATACTTTAATTTACACTTGGATTTTAAAACACTCGTCTGAATGCTACCACTTTCTACTGTATTTTCTCGCAATCCCTGTTTTAGATCAGAAACCTTCCATCTAAACCGACTAGTATATTGGCGCTATCTGGTAGAAGAACTGGTATAATTTAATTAATTTAATTTCAAAAGGTTAATTATAAATTTCATCAGCGAAAATTATTTTTTCAGTGTTTTAAAATAAATCCCGATATATGTATGTAATCATATAATTTTTTAAGCAGACACTTTTGAATTTTAAAGTTCGCATTTATTCCATCCTGGGAGGCATGATTTATGTACAATAAGCGTTAACGGACCAGCGTCCGTTCCCCAGCGATACAAAAGCGTAAAAGGAATAGCTAAAAAGGAGTAGAAATTATTTTTCCCAGTGTTTATATACTGTGAGATTCTGATAGGGATTTCTTTACACATGTCGATTTAGATAGGGGAATTTAGGTATCTTTTAGAAGAATTTGTTCACGTCGACAATTTTCACTAGGAGTGTGGGATCGCTGACTTAAGCATTTTTACAGAGCTTTCTGTTACATTAATTAAATAGAAAAAGTGGAATGGAAACAAGAAATAAGAAAATATTTTAGAATGAAGTTAATATGGGCTGAATTAAGATAAAACTTTGGGAATTAATTAGGATATAATTTAGATTCAAAAATATCATTACATGCATATATAAAAATCGAAGTTTTTTCACTTTACTCTAGAACCATATCTGAAATAAAGAGAAACCCTTACAGCCCAGCCTACATAGTGAAATTAAGAGAATTTTTTCTCCGAATTCTTTTATAATATATTTTTGCCATTTTCATTTGGACTATATCCTGTGCCTAATGCTCATTCATTAATGGATCGATATTATTAGTTTAAATAGAAAAAAATAATAATGTTCTTACAAGTGGCACATGATTCCTTAACAATTCTTCTGGCAAATCAGGAAATTTTGTCTTCATCTCCAGGAACAGATGCATACTGGCAATGTTCCTACTTGCCATTTTCAGTGGCAGTCTTTTCCAACATAGTAAGCTATTTTATTGGGTTCCTACGATTAAATGCATGAAGTTAGAGAAATAATAATAATAAGAAATAATAATAATAATATATATATATATCAACTTTTTAGAGATGAATTTAGAAGCATACCGACTCATTCTTGGTTTTAAAAAAAGTTGAACATTAAAAGATTATATGCACAGATAATTTTTTTAAGCAGTTAAATCTTTAGGAAGGAACAGAATAAATTTTAATTAAAAAAATAAATGGTGCTATAATGTACCATTTATATCATTATAACAGATAAAGAGAAGAATTTTTATTTAATCTATTAAAATGAATAACTTTATTTTCATCAAATTCAGGCCTTTAAAGAAAAACAAAATGCAAAAAATACTAAGATCTTTATCATAATAATTAAACATCACAAAACTCAAATAAATTATAGGTAAAAAAATTAATGGGATGAACTTAGAAAATCAAGTATCACTTTAAAAAAATGGAAAAAAAATGAGCGTAACTTTTTTTGTAATACAGATATTGTAATACTGTTTTTATTATTAAATTCTACATTAAATTACCTTCAATTTGATATATAAACATTAGTATTTAAGTGAAAACTAATATATTCTACAAGCATGCAAAATTGAAAAACATGAAACTTTAAAAAAATGTCAACTCTTTTGGCCACCACTGTATATCATTAAAGATTTTTCCTCCTACTTACATTGGCATTATAAAAAATTATGTTTTGTTAAATATATAATAATCTGTTATGTATGAATGATCTACTCTTGCCAAATGTTTTGAATTCAGTATATTGAAAGTTGAATTTTCCACATAATTCAAACTAGTGGTATTTTATCATAAACCAAACAATATTGCATTTTGAATCTCGTGTATTTTTCTGTAATATTAATGATTTATATATATATATATAT
>JAPMOR010001612.1:550121-572378 GCA_026543865.1 Argiope aurantia
CACAGTAGAAAAACATAGCTAATGCATATAACAAGAACCGAATAAACAATGAAGAGCAACACCCAAGCAGTAAATCAATATTAAAAAAATTTCAATAGCACAAAGAGCTTAGAGAGAACTCAAATATTGTCTCTAAATTTGACAATTAGCTTGAGTTCAACTCAACTAACTCTGTCACTCGAGTTTCTACAGCCTCCCAATGAGGCTATTGAAAAGATTCTTGAATATTATAGATCCTTCATATATGTCGCAAAGTTTTAAATTCGTCGCCAAATTTATAGTAAAGCCAGGTGTTGCTGACTTGGCATCTATTTTTAGCAGTCGTTAATAAATCTATAAAACTATTTTCATGCACTGCGCAAGGAAACAATATTAAAAATTCGTACCAACATATATAAAGAACAAATAAACGCAGGCAGAACCACGTGTACATATCCATAAATTAATGATTATTTGACTATAGCAGACATTTTCACTACATAAAGTGTTTATAGATTTGCTAATTACATAACTTTGAGAATTTAGTAATATCAATTGTTCAAAGCTTATGATATAAAATACAAATCTTCTGTTTTGCTTACAGGAGGGCAATAAACAAAATTGCAATGAAATGCGATTTTTCTTCTTTCCATCTATAAAACAGCAATGATAAATAGATACACTAATTTATTTCACTTCTAAACATAAATATGGAGAGATGGTTAAAAATGTTAGTCTAAAATCACTATCAAGATAAAATATCAAATTTTATTTCATTAAGTGAGTAAGTGCGCATTCATACATGCTTAAGTACGACAAACAGATAATCAACTCGTTAACGGACTCGGTTCAAAATTTGGCAAGGCTTTACACTTTAGATGCTAAAACTGTGTACCAAATTTCATTTATCCAGGTCTTTCCACATTATAATTAACGATTCCATTTGTACTCCGATAGAAATGCAAACCTCTTGCGAGCAGACTTTGTTCAAAATTTGGAAATTGATTTTTTTTTTTTTTACAATTACAATACTTTTTTTTATATATTGTATGGGGAAATAATAATATGATGTTAAAAAATTTTTTTCTTTTTTCTAACCTTATCGTAAAATAAAAACATCTGATTCTTAAGTGCTCCAACAGAATAACGAAATCTTTGATATCACGTCGAAACAAAGCTTGCCAAATATTTATTCAGTATGATCAAGAAAATACCGCTAAAATGCAGTAAATATTAGGCACTCGTTCAGATAAGAATACCATTTCTTTTGATTTTTCCTCCTCCAGAATATATTCAAGTCCTGATAAGAAAAGTTTGACCGCTGTATTCCAAGATATAATGAAGTCGTTTATTAGTATTTCAAGGATCAGTTAGCCTTCCTAAGTTTATTTTCACAGAATCCAAAACGCTCATTATTATACTGCTGATAATAGCTGTCAAGGATATCAAGCAGGAGCTGTCAAAATGAGTGGACGGTTAATAACGTCTGTAGATATCTTTGAGAAAATCTTTCTAATATAAAAATACTCAAGATTCAACATTTCTGTATCTCTATTACTAATAAAGAACAATGGGTGTGTGCGTTGGAGCTTTACATATCAGACCGTTTGATTCAGAGTTACCAAATTTGGCACGAATAAATTTTAGAGGATGCAATGTGAACCGTGTTTTCGCAATAACTTCCAAAAAAAAAATTCTTGCATGAAAATGACTTTACAGCCTTATAAAAACTAAGGAATTATTTTTCAACGATAACAATTTCATCAAAACGTAATATGTTTCTTCAAAAATTTCTAAGTAAACTTATCTAAATAATATATTTCATAGTTGTGATGAAATTCAAATTGTTTCGGTTTCTCATCAACAATTTAATCGCGTGATTTTTCTTGATTATCAAAGAGATTCTGTTATTATCTGTATAGTTTATATGAGGAATAAAAGAAAAAAAATGAAATTAAAATGCTTGAAACATGACATGCAATTGGATACCTTGAAACACGACATGTAATTAGAAAATAAAATAACTGGATAGTTACGATTTAATAGCATTGTAATGTCATAGAAAGCTACACCATAAGAAAGGTACAGCAGGAGTGGTCACCCCAAAATTTTCTCGCGTTCTCTCTAATAAAGGTGTTATCCCAGAGAACGTCTTGCATGGCATTGGCGTACAATAATTAATATTACCCTTTGGAGTGAATATAGTATTTTTACTGAGTCTATCTGAAATGCTTGGCGAGTAATTCGGCAATTAAACCCTGCCATGTGATTAATAGTATCTGAAAATCGAATTTGTGTTTTAGACACGTTTTTCCTAACCGACTGAAACAAACAAACAAACAAAAAAAATGGCAGAGACCAATTGACTAGAGATTGTAACCACAAGATCCCATACCAAATTTGATATATTTAAGTTATTGCATTTTTGAATTGCCGCATTTACATGTTTCTGAAAGTACAGACCGTCCCTTGTTGAACTTGACCCAAAATTTGAAAAGCATCTAGACTATAGATGTTAATTCTGCGTATAGAATTTCATCTATCTAGTTCTCTTCATTTTGTAGCTATCGTGTTAAATTATATTCGAACAGCCCGACAGACAGACTTCCTCTGAGTGGATTTTTCTCAAAACTTGATAGAAATCTACAGATTCTGTATAAAGACTATATACCAAATTTCATCTATCTAAATCAAAGTGTTTTTGAGTTATCTTTATCACAGCCAGACGAACATTTTCCAAAAATGTATTTTTCGAGCTCAGGAAGGTCTACAACATGGAAATTCGCCAAAATTTTGAGTTCCGAATTTTTTGACGATTATTATATTTTTTCTAAACTACGCACACGAGAAAGTAATAAACATAATATATGAAAAGCTATTAAAATAACACGACTCTACTGTCTATCAGAGTTGTGCACAAGCTATTTCATGGAAAATTAAAAGCAACTAATATTCTCGGCGAATCGGTTAATTGATAAAATCTATAGGCATATAACCTCTATATGGCATAATATCTAAAAACATACTATAAATTTAAAAAGTTTTAAAACATTAAAAAAAAACAGTTTTTGGATCTTTTTTATTATTAACTGTACATGAAATTCTGCCTTCCAACATTAGGCTAGACGCTTTAATAAAAAACACCTATATACATGTCCAAATAATTTAGGCAATGAGTTTGTAATATTAAAATAATAAATTTCAATAACAAACTCAAAGAAATTGTATGAAATAATACAGATGCGATTTCTGCATTGCTCGATAAGTTAATAACAAACGCAATATATAATTTTATTTAGAAATGCGTTCCACAACCGTATTGAGAAAAATAAATGCTATAGAAAAATGTCATTTTTTTTGCATTATTTTCAAAAATTTAGGAAATATGCCATCAATTTTTAAAAATTTTCTTTAAATAACATTAATTGCTTTCAGAGCATGTGAAAACTATCAATAAAGATTCAACGAATGCTGGTGTTTCAATTGGATTCTTTCATAATTATGCTGCTAAATGTTGATCAGTGGAATGTAATGAATTGCTTATGCAATATTGAAATTATAAAGGGTTATTATACGTAACTAGGATCGATGATAATGTCAGATAAGTAATATTTAAACTTTCTGAAAATTATATAACACATGCTCAGTTAATTATTTTCTAACTGGCATAATTTTTAAAACTAACCACTTTCAGTGACTACTTATCCACCCACTATATTAGTAACATTAATTCAATCAAGTCAACCAAATGAGAGGAATTATATCCTATCACAACAAATGGAAATATCAATTTAAATCATACTAGCATTGGTTTGTTAAGTTCATTAAGTGATCATATAACTAGGTGAAATCATCCCAGCTGTTAAGGTTGAAGATTGTGCCAATATTTTTATCTTGCAGTATCTCTCGAAAACGGAGGGCAGTAGAGGGTGGGAGAGCATTGATGACATATAAGATATCATAAGCTTCCAAATGGAATAAAAAGTGGGGAAACAGATATAGCGGCTAGGGCTGGGGGATTGAGATTTCCTTCCATTAAGCAGGTGCAGTGAAGTAGTTTTCTAAAAAACTGGGAAGGATGTGGCGACTAATGATTATTTAGAGGCCATGAACTCTCATTTGAAACATAAATTGGCGAAATCGGATCAAAGATTGCGGATGGTTGATTGATTCTTGGTTTTGCCAATTATTTTAAACATATAGATGAAGTGAAATCATATGTAGAATCATATCAGTTCGTGATGATAGAATGGTTTCGCCATTCTCTTTCTGAAGGAATTTCCAATTTTGTGAAACTTTATGACAAATGCCTCGAATGGTTATTATATCGTAAAGTTCTGTTGTATATTTCAATTGCATATAGTAAAAGTTCTGAACCTACGAGTGTCTGTTAACAATCACCAAATGGAATTAACTTTCAGTCTGCCCTCGTAATTAAGATATTACAATATTTATCAGAAAACAGTTTAGATTCTGCTCCTAGTGAAATTATAGTCTTCATTAACATTCTTTCCATAAACAGTATGACTGACAATATGAGAGCTTCGATATTGTTTTTTTAAGTATATATCTACACTTATATAAAGCTCAATGTGTGTGTGTGTGTGTGTGTGTTGGCGCTATACAGGCCAAATCGTTCGACCTATAGTTATCAAATTTGGCACATGCATACCTTGGAGGTCGGGAATGTGCACCTGGGTCCCTTTTTTGAATTTTTAACTATAATTTTAATTATTAATTAAAAACTAACTTTCCCGTCAAAAAGTATCTCTTCATTTCCCCACCGCCAAATGAGTAAGGCTTCAGTTTTTTTCCCCACGCTAACGAGGATAGGCTTAACATATTTTCGACCGATTATTTCAAATGATTTTGTTTATTTTCTTAGTGTTTGATGCATTTAAAATTAAACATTGTTAATTAAACGATCTTTCAGATTCATTCTGAAGTAGTTTTGAATAAAGATAAAACAGAAGAAAGGAAATTAAAAATTTCTAATCTGCGAAGCGTTACCCCAACTGGCAGTGAAAATTCCCGCATGCGCATTGTGTTCTGATTGTTGACAACTCTATTTTCAACGGATACGGACATGGTTTTGAAGGTTTAACATGTTTCCGACCGATTATTTCAAACGATTCTGCTTATTTTCATAGAGTTCATTATGAATCTGAGAAAAGTTTGTAGAAAACTTATTGAGATATTACATAAATTAAGAAAGATATTCTTTAGTGCCCATAAAGTTTAAATACTCAGCGACTCTGTTTTCAGTACTCATATTAAAAAAAATGCTTCGTTTCAGTAAAAAATGTTCTTATATTAATTGCAATTTAACCATTTCCACTTTAATTTAAAGCATAATTTCTACGGGAGCTAACAGAAAATTACAGAGATACATTTTACATTATGGCTGAAGGCCTTTATAATATAATGAATGAATTATATGACTATCAAAATTTGAAGCTTTAAAATATTTTGAATTAAGCTTTAAAATATTTTGAAGAAGCTATTAAAATACGAGTTACATAAAATATTTAATTATTAAAATTTTAACGAGCATTAAGATTGGCGAACTGGCTGGTCGCCAAAGGCGGCTAGTTATAAATATAATGACAGAATTTTTCCTGAGAAGCATTATTATCAAAAGAGAATAAGAAGCATTTGCAAAGAATACATAATTTCAGAAATATTTATAAAAAAATAAAACGCTATTGAGCTTTTATGTTCTAAAATAAAACAAAGAGTTATTTTTAAATAAATTTCAAAAACAGTAATGAATTAATTCACTTGCATTGTTTTTAATACGACAAACGATTTTTCATGCTGCAAAAAATCACTCAAAACATTCTACACGGCAGATCACTGACTTAGAATTACCAATTTTAATATTGGCATATTTATTCCTTGAACAGATGCTAGCTAAGAAAGCGTTTAACAAAACTCTAATTACGTTGAAAGCTAATTGAAATTTTAAGGTTTTTTTCCTACAATAATTTCAAAAGATATTTTGGCACAAAAATCATATGCATACACGTTTAAAAAAAACCGCTTTTCAATTATTATTTCTTTGCCTTTCTCTCCCTCTATTCTTAATAAAATTTTAAAATTATTTTAAAAACACTTAAGATCACAATCTATAAATAAAATGAAGACAGGTGAATCAAGCTTACGATGTTTCGGGCAAGAAGCTCGAATCCCCTCCAAATCTTTTAACAAAGTTACACCACAAAATCATTTTTATAAATCAACACGGAAATCATAGCCTTATATGTATGACTTTAAAAAAAAATAATAGCTACTCTTAAAATAATAAAATAAAAGCCAGTACTGATCGAGAAAACGTTTAATTTTTCAGAAGTCTGATTAAAAGCAATTCTTATGTAATTAGGTGTTTATAACCATTCCAACACTGCCAAATTCAAAATAAACAATGATAAAAACTAACTTACCGAAATGCACGCTAGCAGACGATAAAAAACTTGTTACTACAGCATCATTAAAAATGGGATTCAAACTTCAAATGTAACCAAAATGAAAATTACACTGACCTAGGAAAGATAATTTGAACCTTATCGCACAAAGACAACGGAACAAAGTTTTTAGAAAATTCGATAAGATAGGCGACGCAATTCAGAGAGATAAATGACTATTCCACAAAATACTAGGTAGCTTACATTGCTGATCAGAAAAATGTCAGAGGTTTTTCTTAAAAAAATATAGCAGCATGAATTCTAAAGGTACGTCAATTTCCAAATAACGCGAATGATCAGTTTCCTGTCTGTGAGACAGAAATAGAATGATTGTTCTGATAAGTCAAGCAAAATTGTTGATAAATGATTACTAGAGTTGACTATTTCGAATAATAAAAATAATAATGTATAAAAAAAAGTTGGGGGGGGGGCATACTCCTGACAAGACTAATCTTATATAAAATCACCGTTGAAAAAAAATGAAACATGTTTCTCAATCTAAATTTAACTTTGATCAGTAACTCATATTATTTCAATCAGACCCTCTTTATATATGTCTGTCATCTATTTTTTATTACAAGGAATTACATTTAATTTAACATATAGATTTTTTACATCAGTTTTTATAAAAATGTGTATTTATTTTTGTCATTTGAATTGTAATGTTAAGTTACAGTTTGAAGCAGTACTATCAATGAATTAACTTTATAATCAGGGTTATATAAATTAATAAATTCTCAACATAAAAATAACGAAGTTATGTCTTATTATCACTGTTTTTTTGATTGATTAAGATAAAAGTACACAGAAATGGATTTATTTCGAAAATCTGGATATTACCTACATTGGCCATATTATCTTCACAAATAGGCGTTCTGCGAAATTTAAAATTTGAAAGCGAAAATAAAAATTATTTTAAATATTTAAAGAAGATAGGTAGCACTAATAATCAATTGTTTTTCATTTTTTCATCATCAACTTAACCGTCACAATCAGCTTAACCGTTTTAGTTTGCAATAAGAATGGTCGTATTATTCTCAGATACTATATAAAATGCGATAAAGCAACGAATAGTATTAATTATCTAGAACGGTTTTTAAACAGAAACGATGAATTTTAGAGCAATTAATCTTTCTTTTTCCAGGAAAATGCTGCGGTCGAGTTTTCAAAATTCCTAAGTCAAACTAGAGGTTCAGAAATCGATTCCATCATAATACAGGCTGAATACAAGCTAAATTTAAAGTAGATATACCTTAAATGCCGAGTAGTACCTTTAAACAACAAATCCAATTTTGTCTTTTAAAAATTCACAAGAATAAGTTTAAAGCTCTATCACTTGTTGTTGCCAATAGTAAACATACAAAACTTGCTATTAAATCAAATTAAAACATGCACATGGCAACACAAAAATACTGCTGAAAAACAAATATAAACTGATGCTTTTCACTTATGACTGTATGCGCTTTTTATTTTATTTGTACAGTTTCGAATACCAAATTTTATTCTGCGTTAATGATTTAATTACATTTAAATCATTTTTTTAAAAATTAACTCAAGGGTTAAAATACCCTTACACTGTTGTTAGGAGGAAGTATGAAACGTGTGATCATCATCATTTGGCAACGATAGAAAATCCCAGTTTACCAGTTTGAAAACACCAGCTCCAAAAGAAGAGTATCACTTCACAAGAATTTAATTTGACTGATTGGCATCAAAGCTATTAAATGATATTGATAACAGATCTTGTAAACATAAATGTAGTATAGTAGTAAGTAATCTAAAGGTGTAAATGATTAATAAGACACCTGTTCTAGACCTGTATGTATTACTCACCTGGCAGAATAAATACATTCCAAGTCTATCTTATTAAGTGAATAACTTGCGGAATGACGTTTCGAAGCCACGTTTTCTATTAAAGGAGTTAATATTTCCCGAAAAGATTACAGCGGCTACTTCACAAAAGAACCGTAGTAAAAAAAAAAAAAAAAAATCAACATCTTAATGGTGCTTCATAATTCACTTAGATTAGCTTAGTTAGATCAAATTCACAAGCTAAATATATTTCATTGAAATTCAAGAATAATATGAGTTTTACTACTGTCTTTTTCAATCCAAAGAGAATTTTTCTACAAAATGAGTGGAATGCTATTTTGAAGCTGCCTTCAAAATAGCATTACTAGACTGAAACAATCTAAGCGTGTTTTTGAACAAATTGTCTCTCGTACCTTAACAAAGGATAATGTTACTGGGTGGTTGGAACTCTAGATCGCTGGTTAAAAGCTAAACAATTTGGAATAAATATATTCTGGAAAGTTAAATGCGCATTTAACAGGAATTTTTGCGGAATCTTAATAGTTTTAATTAATTAAAATAAAAAAAACTTTTTGCGATATCTTTTCAAAAATGTTATTGAAAAAAAGAAATCATTTTTATCTAATTTTGAAAAGTAAACATTTTTTTGAAGGATACCGATTTAACTGTCTAATGTTTACATCAATTTGAACAAATTAAAAAAAAATATTTTTATGCATAACTTACAATATTTTTCTTTGTTGCAAAGAAATTCAGACCATTTTCACTCACAATACAAATATTTAAGTATGCATTTTCTTTTCCATGTTTAAAGTCAAGAATGGAGCTGCAGCTCATTTTTTTTATATAGATTAAGGTAAAATAAATGAATTTTACCATCTTTTTTAGTTTCTTTCTTTTTTTTTTCTTTTTGCGGAATCTTTAAATGAAAACATGTAAGATATTATGTATTTAGTAACCTGAGATTATGTTCCAATTTTTTAAAAAATTTCTCAGCCTATTTTAATTTAATTAGTTGGGCGAAAAATACGCGATTTAATTTTAGTGTTTGGTCTTGGTCTGCTCCGAGATAACCCGACTACCCGAAAGGAGGCGCCGGGGAGAGAACTATTATTTATTTATTAAAAGGCTACTTAATTTTAATGTTTGAATCAGCTGCATATCTGCATATAGAACGATACGCCACTTGCTGAATAAGGTGGCGATAAAAACATATAAGTAGATGTTAGGTGGCGCGGAGAATTATGTCACGTGCCTTCAATTCTTTAGGAACGATCACATACAGCAGTCAAACTCGTGATTTTGATGAATCTTCACATTTTAGACTGTCTCGAGTTCGAAAAACATATTTTTGGAAAATGTCTGTCTGTCTATGTCAAAGACAACTTAAAAACTCTTTGGGCTAGGCGGATGAAATTTGGCATACAGTCTTTACATCAAATTTGTAGATTCCTACCAAATTTTGAGCAAAATCTGTTCAAAGGAAGTCTGTCCGTCCGGCTATCCGAATATATAATTTTATACGATATCTACAAAACGAAGAGAACTAGACAGATAAAATTAGGTACCCAGAATCAGCATCTATAGTGTATACATCTATCAAATTTTGAGTCCAATCCAGAGAGGAGTTGTTTGTCTGTCTGTACTTCCAGAAACATACAAACGTGATAATTCAAAAACGCAATGACTTAAATATATCAAATTCGGCATGGGACTACAAGTGTAGATTTGTGTCAAACTTTTGTTTCAATCGGTTGGGAAAAAACGTGTCTAAAGCACAAATTCGATTTTCAGATACTATTAACCATATGCCAGGGATTATTCGCCAAAAAACAACAACAACAGCAAAAAAAAAAAAAAAAAAAAAAAAAAAAAAAATGGATCATACGATAGATTCAGTAAAAGTGTTAAATTCACACCAATGGTTAATATTTTGTAATATTTTTACGCCAATGACATTCAAAATGTTTCCTGGGATAGCACCTTTGTTAGTGAGTATGCGAGAAAGTTTTGGTAAGACAATTCTCGATGTGTTTTTTTAAAATTTAATTTGAGACAATATTTTGAAATGTTATGATGGAACTGAAACTCATCCATCAAAATATTCAACTGCATGCTTTTCGCAGTTATTAACTACGCAGTAAGATTTTTGCTTCCGCTGTTACTTCATAGTATATGCGCTTTCCAATTTACAGTAATCTGATTCCATCGAATTTATATTTTTTAGTCGTTTCAAATAATAAGCTTTTTTTTAATAAAAATACATATGCATTCTATGTGAATCATTTAACTGCCTAAAAAGTCAGTAATCTGGGCAAGCAAACTGGTCACCAAAGGCAGATAGTTTGCTATAAGTAAAGAGTTAGGTAACTTTAGTGATAATAAAGATGAATGAGAGGGTGTGCATATGTTGGCGCTCCACAAATAAGACCGTCTGTACTACAGCTATCAATTTTGGCTATATATATCTTGATTTGAGAAAGCGAAACGAGTTTTGAGATTTTAATTGAAAAATTAAGAAGAATTTCGGTGTTTTTCTGCGCTACCTTCAGAAAATAGTATTGCGTAAAATTGAATATAACAAATGAATTTTGAAAATTAAAATTATCCTTTAAATGATATTAATTTAATAATCGTGCAAATTTTTCCTAAATTTTGACATTTTTTTTTTTTTTGCTTTATTTCCAACAATACACTGTTGTCCTGAAAATCATTTTTCATTGTTTCTTCAAATATATATAGCTTCATAGCCGAAAGCTAAAGGAGAAGGATTCTGTTAAAGATGTGAGTAATTAATAAGAACGAATAAAAGAAATGATGCGAAATTTAAAAGACAGATGAATCTCAAATTCACGTTTTTAATTATTCACCGATGTCATGACACTGGTTTCCATTAGAAAGGTTCATGCACACAACGGAGAGAACATATGTAAGAGAATTAAACTAACACGTCTTTAATACCTGCCAATTTGACAAAGACAGGGACATGAAAATATATCTAAACGATTTAACTGAAATTAAATGTAACTAATATCCATGGCGAAACAGCTATCGCTAAAGACGACAAGCATATTAATTAGTAAAGTAATATAATTTCGAAGAACAGTCTGATAAAAAAGATTCTACGAATATCGATATTAAACAAAGATCATGGTGAAAGTAGTAACTATTTGAATTATATAATTTTCGTTTCAACAGTGCTGTCAGATAGCAAAATGCACACGAATTAGAATTCTTCATTGTTTTAATAAATCGTCCAAGAAAATTTCCACAGTAGTTCTCGAAATAAAAACCAATTTTAATTAAATAATATGCTGCCAAATGTGAAATTAAATGAAATAGAAAAAAGATTAGTGGAAGCCGACATCTAATAAAACAGTAAGTTCATTAATTGCCCCATCGTGCCGTATTTCCTGTCTAATTTCCATTTCAAAATTGCTAATTAGCTGTTGAAACAGGATTACATTAATTAAAATTATTCTTAAAGATTTACATTGTTCCTTCAGGAAATCGGTACCAAAGTTCCTTATGATAACAAATGAGAAGTTGTAATCATTTTAATTGATAATTAAAGGTAAGAAAGCGACAGATTTCTAAAAAAAAGAAAGACAAATAGTTAAATCCATAATTGTATTTGTTAATTGTTATAAACGACATATTTCACAATTTAGCTACTGTTTATAGGCTGGTATATTAGAAAGAAATTGCAATATGCACGATGAAAAAATTATTCACATTGATTTACGCCCTATATATATTATTTTAAAAATTAAATAAAATTAGCTTTAAGTGAGATCAGTTTTACTTGCCTTCAATTGTTTTTTTTTTGTTTTTTTTTTTACTCTAAATATATTATTCCGTATTATAATCTTTATTCCCTAAGGAATTATTGCAGAATTCATTATTATATTGTACAATTGTTCTGCTCACTGAATTTATACTCACATGTTTGGGATGATATTAAATACATATTTTGAGCACACGTTATGGTTGATATATAATTAAGTTTTAAACAGCGGGAGATGTTCCTCCAAAACTTTATCGCATACTCTCAGAGATAGACATATTTGCAAAAATACGTTGTTTGAACTCGAGGAGATCTAAAATGTTAATAAAAATACGTTAAAAATCCCGAATTCGGTCCCCCCGCAACTCACTAATGATTATAATACTTTCTCTAAACTTCTTATATGAGAAAGTAAAAATAAAATAAAGATAGACGAATGAAGCCTAAAATATTATGCCACAATATTTAGACTCAAAAGATTGAATCCCTCTTAAGTAAAAAAATAAATAAATAAATAAAATCAGAGGGGGGGGGGTGATGATAAAAAATTGGTAGCAATGTATTATTTTTACTTTTGAAGCGGAGTAAAAAGTTTTTATACTATTTTCTATTATAACTAAAAGATACCTTCATTTTAAACAAATAATAAAATAGTAATGAAATGAAATCTCTAACTAGAGGTGAAGGTGGATTCCTCCAGACATTCTTCCACATTTGTTAATAAAGCTGATCCCCCCTCCATACTCCCTTCTTGTCGATCTTGAGAAAAGGTAGTGAACGCAAAGAGTGTTCAGATTTTTATTTTCACAGAATACCACATAAACGCGTTTTCTGTTTCTTAATAGAAACCTTTTCTTTAGAACACCGAGTAGGCCTTCCTGATGAAAAACTCTTTGACTTATCAAAACCAAAATTATAATTTTACAGAACTAATAAGATAACATTACAAGTCTTTAGTAACAATTTTACATAATTAATTTAATTCTAGCACATGTTTAGTAACAAGATATTTTATCCTTTCCATTCTGGTGCAAGGAGTTAAATAAAATTTGGTTATCATTTACACTTTGTCTCTCAGGCACCATTTATAAAATATTTTGATTATTAAACAGACCCACAGACTGTAAGAAGATGCAGATTAATTCTTCGAAGAACACTAATATATATATATATATATATATATATATATATATATATATATATAGAGAGAGAGAGAGAGAGAGAGAGAGAGAGAAATAAACAAGTCATTGTATTTGGTGAATAATTTTGCTTTTAATTATTTTTTTATTGCAGAGGATTAAAGTTGTTGAGTTTATTTGCATAAAAATGCACAGGCTAACAGATTGTCAAACCGTTGATGGATCTGATTCAAAATTTGATAAGTATCTACAATTAGATGCTAAAACTGTGTACAATTTTTAAAAGTTTGCTTTTAGCGTTTTGTAATTCACTTGTACTTGCAAGTGAAACTTCTTGTGAATTGATTTCTTCCCAAATTTGATAAGAATCGACCAATTTGGTGTACAGTAAAACAAACATACTCAATTTTCAAAATATTTTTTGAGTTATCATGTTCACAAACGAACAGAGAAAAGGGCAGACAGATATAATTTCCAAAAATGTTTTCTTCGGGCTTAGAATTTCTGAAGATTGCAATATTTTCTCTTTATATACTTCGTGTAGGAGGAAAAAAAGGTAAATAAAAAAAAAATCGCGTCCAATTTTTTTTATGCATGCAAATCATATACGTATAGAAAGTCCTGTAACAACAGAATTCCATCTTTTTACAATGTAAGGAAAATTGATAAAGAATATTATTCAATAAATGTAATAAAGTCTTATTCTTTCGCTTAGGCTATATATATGTTTAAAAAAACACTTATACTCTCGTATTACTTAGAATGACTGATTATGTCTCGCTTCTAAAAAACAAATGCCATACTGTCGGTCTATACGACGGAGATAGATTACCTTTACACGCCAAGTTCGCCAAGGCGAGAAAAACGCGCATTTAAAAATATAATTCACGCGCTTTCTTTTCTGCTTCGAGCAAAAGGACAATGTTAAACGTGACAGATGAAAAACCGACTCTCAACACAATGGATAATGCTTGGTATACAGTCTTGTGTAACGAAATCGTACTATGGGCGTAGAACGGAAAACGAGCTAATTAAATTATAATGAGTATTTGGATGCTGAAAGAGCTCGTGCCGTGACGCAGATAATAAATACGGACAGTCTCCAAGGGCTAATACTAGAATTTTCACGCATTTTTTAAAACAATTCTGTGATGGCCAAATCTATTCTGAATGGCCAAATAGTGCAATACAATGAGACAAATATAGACTGTTTGTAAATAGAGATTTTAATATAGACACTTGCAGTTATATATATAAAGAACAATATGCAGAAATGCAGATTCCAAAACCTTCATAATTAATTTACTAAAAGCAGTTATGTGTAGTTAATTCTTTCAGCGTTAAAAAAGGCTTAAAAGAAAGTTTGAAAGAAATTTATTTTAAACCAGAGGGTCAGTCTCTTCGCAACTTTCTCACATATCCTTTAATAAAGATGTTATCCACTCTTCCATCCTGCATAAAAAATGAGAACCTTGTTCAAATATCAAGAGCGGCCTGAGTGCTCAAAATTTTATTTTCAGATTCACACACAAGAGTGTTTTGTGCCACGTAGTATAGAGAAGCATTATGCATTTATTATGAATTTTGGGTACCTTTTCTTTAAATCGATTGAAATAAAAATTTGACACATAACTATAATTTTAGTAGCAAGATCACATACCAAACTTCATCTATCTAAGTTGTTGCGTTATTGAGTAAATGCGTTAACATGCATGCTAGCTACTATATAGACTGACAGACAATCAATTTGTTGAAGGATATGTTTCAAATTTGAATTTACACTTTAGATTTTTAACACTTTCAAAGCTTCTATTTTGAATTTCTATTCAATTTTGAACTTTCTAATACATATCTATCAACCTATTTAAACTGGCATAAGAGACAAATTTTAGCCCACAGAAACCTATAATTGGAAGTAACTGAAAGACGAGATATCTCGTCGGTAATATTGAAAGTATTAATCGTACAATGAATCTTATCAATTATTATTATTATTTTGTAGATAACTACAAAATAATAAGGCGCTTGCACACGGATAAACAAATTTCCTATGAATGTATTTCGTTCAAAATTTCATAGAAATCTACAAATTTAGAGTAAAACCCACACGCTGTCACCGTTAAATTTCATCCGACTGGCACAAAGAGTTTATTAATTATTGTATTCAATGTTAATTAGACATTGCATTTATCATATTTTAATTAGCATTCTAATTTAAAAATTACACGATATCCTAGCGTTTTTCCGCCATAACTTTCAAAAATATTATTGTACAGAATACTGAAATATTAGTGGAATGCTTTTGACTGTACATTGTGCTTTTACATCATTTTAAAATTCAGTTTTTTCAAAGATATGAAATAAATTATAGTGCAATCTTTTAATGAATTTTTATAATTAAAAAAGATTTTTAGCAAAGTTTTCAATTATATTTTTTATTGTTATAATGAGATTCAAACCGTTTTCATTGTTTTGACATATAATTAATTTTGTGATTTCTTCCATTTTAAAAGCTAAGACAGAAAGATTCAGCTTATTTTTTCCGCACTTCCTCGTGTGGGACGAGGAAGTGAAATTACAGTACAGCGAAAAACAGCGTACAATTAGAAAGTAGATTAATCGGATTAAGCACTAAGCATATAATAATAGCACTACGATAATATAGTTGTTCAGTTCATTAGGAACGATCATGTACACAATAAACACAACAGATATAAGGTTATCTTAATAACATGTCTGTCGCAATTTGATGCTTAAAAATACAGTATTGAACATTAAATTATGGGCGAAAGATGTAATTGATAGTAGTCATAACCAGTATTCGTGCCCAATATGTTGGTCATCTGAATATCAACGTATTTAAAATAATCAAGTAAATCACAGAATCAGTCTCGCAGCTCCAACCACTTGTTCGAATTCATTTATTTTTATTATATTCTTCTGACTTATTCATCAAAAGCCGTTTGCCCTCTGTCACTCTACATTTTCGAGATAAGTTTCAAAAACACTGAGGAGGAAAAACCAGGATAGAGTTCTCAGCCTTAACAACAGGGCTGATTTCGCCAATTTGCAAGCATTGCTAACTAATCAGAATACTCTATATTTATTAATTTAAAATAGGCTTCTCTTTTGATGTGGCAAGATGAAGTTCATTAAGGTTGGTTGACATGACTAGAATAGTACTACTTATGTAGCTGGCAAATAGCTGGTCGTTGAAGACGAATAGAACACATGTAATGAAACAAGCAGATATAACTTCATTAAATCATATTTCATTTTTCTTTACCATTAAACAGAAGTTTCGTTTTTAAGTAACTTTTAAAAGCTCTTCATTAAAACAATGACTACGAATTCATCAAAACAAGACACAAAACCGGAAAAAAGAGCGAAAGAGCAAGCTGGCGACATTTAAACAGCGGAATAGGGAAAATTCGCGTTTCGAAAATGAAACTAAAGCGAAAGAATAGCTTACGCAAATAGTTCAAGACATTTAAGTTTAGTTATTAGATCCCGATAGGAGCGAAAAACTTGCGCAACTGCAATTGATATAATGTTAAACAATTACTAAAAATCCTGTTGAAGTTAGATTTAAATTAATTAAAGTGGACACAATTTTGAAAACGCTCATAAACTGAATCTATTACATACTAGTCGCATTTGGCGATCTGCTGGTTCACCAGGATATTGCTTATATTTAATTTTAGTTCAATCATTTAGATAAAAATTCTAGTTCACGATTCCGTCAAATTGTCAGGCATTAAAGCCCTGTTATTTTAATTGACCCACGTCTATTCATTGTGCGCATAAACCTTTTTAATGGAGATTAGCTCCTTCACATCATAGAAGTATTAAAAAATATAAATACGTGGTTCATCTCTTCATGTTCTAAATTTTATGGAATTGTTTTTCACTTTTTTATTTATTATGTAAACTACACAGATATTAAATAGAATCCTTCTTTAGTTCATAAGATTCTATATTTGAAGAAACAACGAAAGCGGTTTGAATTTCAGGGCAACAATACAATCTATCGTTTAAATAAGGTTTTATATATATATATATATATATATATATATATATATAAATTTCCAAAATTCAAAAAAATTTGTACTACAATTAAATTGGTATCATTAAAAAGAATATTTTTTTTGAATTCATAAAGCTGCAAAAATCACTTTGGGGCAGTGATATTTTTAGAACTTATCGCGGAAAATTTTATTCAATTTCTAATCAATTAAAATTCTAACTATAATTTCAAAAAAAAATGCTTGGAGTCTACATTCCCAAGAATAGCTGCAAGTTAAACGGTCTGGCTTGCAAAGCGCCAATAACGCGCAGACGCACGCACACTGAACACGCAACGCACATGCGTAAACTGAACCGTCAAGAATATTTCATTGAATATGATTCCTTAGTACGAAAGGACTGTATAAAATGTAGGCTTCATAATTTTTTCAGCAGTATATTTATTGACTTAAAAACAAAATAAAATATTATAACTTATGTAATCTAAATTTTCTTAAAAGTACAACCAAAAACTGAAAATGATGATGAATTTGAGAAAATCTCATTGAATCATTTTTCGATATATTGCATAAATTTTGAAAAAATATTCTGAAGTGCACATAAAACTTCAATGTTGAACAAGTCAGTTTTTTGTGTTTATATTTTGTAAAAAATATGTTAGGTTAAAAAAAAAGTGTTTATTGAAATTTTATCACTTGGACTTTAATTTCAAATTGAAATTTTACGGGAACAGAAAATTAAAAAGATAAATAGTACAATGAATGGAATATCGTAAAGCTTTTATATCAGTCATATTACTATCACAATTTGAAGCTTAAAAATATCTTGCTGAAGAAGTTATTAAGAGACTAAGGTACATAAAATATTTAATCGAAAAATTTTAGTGAGCACTAATCCTGGTGAACCAGCAGGTCGCCAACAGCGACAAGTATTTGTATTAAAAAATTATAGCATGCACGTTGTCACTCATATACAAAGCAAATATTGTGTGTTTAACATGGTAATGTTAATAAGATGGCATTATTATTTGTAAATAGAGACATGTATTAAAAAATAGTGCAAAATGTTGACCAGGCCTGGTCATTATACCTAGAACTAACAAATTTGAAAGTTAGTTACCTCTTGGATAGTAAGTTATCTTTAAAAAAGAATTTTCTCACAAAATTTGAAAGGCAATTCTTGGATAATAGATGTTCTTTAATTAAGATTTTTTTTTTAAATTTGTATTACATTTTAACTAAAAAAACCCGAAATGTTAACATTTTTTTTCAGTAATTAAGGGGCATATTATCAACAAAGAAATCACTTTTACACGCCTTTAACACAAAAAAGTAATATTAACTATATTTCCATGAAATTTGTTCTTTAATTTTAATAAATTTTTAGAAACTGTTTTAAAATAGGTTTTACAGCAATATTTGTACATTTCTTTAGTAACTGCATTTATACACGAATATGTTGAAGCGATTTTAAAGAATTATTTTTGTGCGCATGTTACCAATGTTATAAAAAAGATTAAATTTTTAAAATAATATAAACAGAGACGAATCTATTAGAAAACAAATTCATATCATAATTTTCAGACTGAAGGTTCGAATCTCTTTCAATTTTTAAAGAATTTCTGTAATTTTAATATATTTCGTCATTCTGTTTGATGGAAATATGAAATATATTTATTTGCTTTCATGTTATAGTAAATATAATTTCATAAACCGTCAAAATGAAAAGAAAAAAAAGCATATTTGGAAAAATATTTTTATAAGTATAAGATGAAGTAAAAGTCATTTTTGTCATTTTCTTTCTAAAATTCGAACTTAAAAACGAAATGAAAAAAAAATATATGTGCAGTGCAGACGATTATTTGGAATTCTGTTAGGAGTTTTTTGCTACGGCAAATCGTCGTTATTTAATTGCGTAGCACATTTGCAGAATTATTTCAGACCACATGAAGTTTTCTTTTTAAGTATACGACAGAGTCCAGAGAAGAATACTTTTTTTTTTTTTTTTTGAAACAGCACACAATGAGTATTAATTTTAAGTTAATAATATTTAAAACTCTTATCCTAACGATCCTGATTAGTAAATAGACTCCGATTGTTATCTCAGTTTCTTTTCAACAAATGGTTAAGTCTTGAATAATTAGGTCGGAGCACTCGAAGTCTTGGAACTCGATTCATCATTCCTCTCATGGATCGTCTTATATCGGATGATGTAGCATTAAACGAGACATTGGTATAATACAGAAAATCCATCTACTTCCCAAGAAAGAAGCAAAACCTGATGAGAAAGAAAGAGATCTATGTATGTCATCCGTTTGGCGACTTTACTGCTGCCAAGTGTTCTCGCCAATTTTCACTCAAACTGTCAACTGTAAAACAGTTGCCAAGTTTATAATGATGGATAGATACAGAATAAAAATGCTTGGAATTTAAATAATCTGAAGTCGCCGTACAATTTTATCCGAGATTATCTTTTAATCTCAGATAATCTCTCTTTTAGGTATTTATCTAGCAGATTCCTTGAACCGTGAAATTTCAAAGTTAGTTTTTATAAGCATACGTGCACCCAAAAGAAGTGCCGTTTTTTAGAGCTTTCTCAATCCGAAAAATATATTTTCGAATTATGTGTATCGGCTGATTAATTTGTTTATAAGCACGATAACTCAAAAGTAGAGACGTCTACAGAAATAAAATTTGGCACATGACATTTTTTTCTAAATTATAATTTTATCCCAATTTTCAGAAGAGATCGATCCAAATGAAATGTGTCTGCTCGATTTTCTGAACTGCTCGACTTACGTATAAATTTCATAAGCTATATCTTCGGACTCCCACTCTTTCTTTGTTCTGGATAGAGTTTATATTATTAAGTATGTTAAGAATACAAATTATTTTGAGATAAAAATTTATTATTTCATTATTAATGTGCGTCTTAAATGAATTTTAATTTACCCTCCAGAAATCCGAAATCATATTTGTCACCGAAATAAAATATCTGAATTTTTAAAGAGTCCACACCTCAAATAGCTTAGAACCTCATAAAATCTAAAACTGTCATATATGCATTATAAAATTTGCCAAAAGATTTCACTGACAGTCTCAGTCATGCATGTAAATATGACAACTGAGAAATGCAGATAATCAATTAAATGACATTTAATTGATTATCCTGCCGTCTTTTACGGACGTCCTGACGTCTTTTATGGAATATTAGGCTCTTTCAGTTAAAGGACAGAAGTTTAAAGTGCACACTCAATTTCATTCGCTGCACGGCGAAGCAAAACACAAACGCACGACCCTATAATTCTAATTTGAGGGTCGCCCATCCGCTGGTTAATACTGTGACGGAAAAATAATCCATCAGATGGATACATATGAAAAATAACATACCCAGTAACGGATAACGATATTTAATTGGACAAGAAAGCACGAAAACACAGGTAGCAAAATACAGCCGATAAGAATACAAAGGCAGCATTGTAGAAATAAACAACACATACTCAAGCAGAAAATTGTTAGTAAACAATCAAAGGCAGCAAAAAGTGTTCAGAAAGAACTTGATGCAACGATATAATTTATTGATAAACTCCAACGATATAATTTATTCGCCTCCTCTATTACGATTCTATTGAGTCTATCCAGTGTGGTTTTATAGTTTCCTCGACAGGATAAAGAATGCTCTTAAACAAACTTTGGAAGTCGAGTCTTAAAGGAGATATTGAAAAAATTCTCGAATATTCCGAGTCCATTTCTGTCGCCAAAATTCCCTAATTTCGTCAACAAGTTGTCTTTAAAGCCTGATTTGATGAACTCAATATCCATCTAGAATCCTTTAGAGAAATCCGTAAAGCTATCTTCCTTATCAAGAGACTTACTGCGCAGGGAAGCAATATTACATATTCGTAACAAGTAACCCCCATTGGTGACTAGTTGTTTCTTCAGTATTGGTTGGGTTTCATTTTAGTTTAATTGCTTGTGCATAATTTGATATTCCTACTTTTTTCAAAAAATATTTTTAAACATCTACAAAGAATCTTTTAGTGTAATAAATTTTTATAACTTTTATACAATATATTGATATTATGAATCATATTCATAATTAAAATCAGATGCGGGATAGAGAACTCATATAAAAATTTAAAATTCGTAATTCATCAGAACATTTATATTTTTAAACTACATAAAACACATTTATTTACTTCATTTAGACCAATTTTTATTAAAAGTATATATCTATTACTTAAGTTTTCGAAATTAACTAGTCCCTGATTAAAGAGCATATCTTGCATATATTAAACTTTGTTTGTCTTAAATACAACTGAATTATTGAATTAATAGTTTGGATATTTTAAAAAGCTACATAAAACACTATTTGCATATTTTTTTTTAAATATCACATTTCATATTTATTCCATTTTATAAAAACACATACTGAAAATTAAACTTTTCTAGATTTAGAGATAATAAGCGTTAATTTTCTAATCTGAGTTTATGCCAACCAGATGATAACAAGTTGATAAAAGCTCATTTTCATTACGCATGCATAATTGCTCGTTCAGGTTAAATTTTATTTTTATTTTATGAAAAATAAATAGTTTGGAAATATGGATAAAATATATTTTTAAAAACATTAAGAATAGAAATTTAATTTATAGGTTAGAACATTGTATCATTGAAAAGACAACTTTTTAAACTTCAAGATGGTGTAAAATTTTTTTGTGCGAAATGTTTTCAAATGCAATTTTTCAATCCAATAAATAGATCTCACTTTTGCTTATTAACAACTTTTTAAACAATTAATCTTTTGTGGAATAAACTGAAGAGTGAATTATTAATGAATCTGATAGGATTTCGGTTTTTCCACCGGAGGGAAAACCCAGTTAAGCATCTGAATATTTTGATTTTATCTTCCTTGTTGGGAAAATACTGTCGTTCGGGCTATGCGTATCTTGAGGGTAGTAAACAGATATGACTAAGTTCAGATGCAACTCCGTTTAAAATTGCTATGCGTTGCAGAAGGATTGCATTTTCTTATTCTGTGAGTATGGTAA
>JAPMOR010001612.1:578652-604383 GCA_026543865.1 Argiope aurantia
AAGATTAATTGGCCTATTATGAAAATGGTGAGTTTTTCTAAATTTTTAACATTTAAAACTTCATAAATAAATCTTAGTTGATCGTGGAAAATAGAAACATTCATTCATTTACTTAAAATTTGGTGTGTCCAGAATATTTATCAGAATATGATACCTTACTGCATTAAATTTAGACTTCATAATTTTTGAAATATATTTATAAGCAGGAACAAAATATTATTATTGATTTCATTTCAATCCTTTTGAAAGCAAAACTAAAAACTGAATTTTATACTGAATCTCAGAAATTTTTGTTCAATTATTGTTTGAGATATTACATAAACTATGAAAAATATTTTGTAGTTAACATAAGACTTAAATACCGAGCGATTCTGTTTGCAATACTCATATTCAATAATAATAATAATTAATAAATAACAATAAAGATGATTAATAAAATAAAACGCTTGGTTTTATTAAAAAATATCTTAATATTAATTGCAATTTCGTCATTTACATTTTTAATTAAAGTTGAAGTTTTACCGGAAATGGCAACAAATTAGCAAAATATATATAGTAAATTGAACGAAACGATCTAAACAATATAAGTTTGGTATGACTATCAAAATTTGAAGATTAAAAATGTTTTGTTTGAGAATCCTTTAAGAGACCAGTTACTTAAAATATTTAATTGAAAATTGTAGCGAGCGGTAATACTGGCGAACCGGCTGGTCGCCAAAGGCGGCTAGTAAATAAATAAAATAAAAGAATTTCGAATTTCTAGCATAAGAAATTGTAGCCAGATTAATGTTTTAAGTTTGATTCATCTTTATATTTCTTTTAAAATGTACTCTAAATTGCTTAGCAGCGATAATGCGCATACAAAAATACATTTAATATTGCTGGTATACACGTTTTCATATAAAATTACAACAACAAAAAGTACTGTTATGAAATGTACTTAAAATTTTATTTATTTATTTATTTATTAAAACTAGAGAAAATAAATTATATGAAAATAAAAATGGCATTACTAAAGAGCTATTTTTCTCCCATTGAATATTAAAATTGAGTAAAAATGATTTCTGTCAAGTATTCCCCAATGTTATTGAGATTAAAAAAAGTTATACTTTGATATTTTTTTAACTAAAAATCTAATTAAAATATCGAAAACCAATTTTTTTAGAAAGTACTCCCGATTCAAGAAGTGATTGCATGTTCAAATTGGGAAATACCAAATCCAACAGTCTGCAAACAGTTTTGAATTATTTTTGCATAACGCATGTAGCCTCATAATTTAGCATCCAGCCTAAAAAGGAATCACGTTAAAATGACACTTTTTCTGATTATCGAATTAGTGATTATTAGAGGTTTACAAGATGACTGAAAGCCATTAAGTGCTTTATTACTTAAATGTCAAAAAGAAGGGGAGAGGAATGAAAGGCAGGAAAATCTTTCCATAATTACTTACAATTCGAATAAAAAGTTAAAAAAAAAAATCTGTTTAATGTTCAATTAAGAAGAGAAAAATTAAGCATTAAAAAACGAATAAATCTGGATAAGGAAATGCAATTATGAAAATTTACCTCGATAGATATAAAATATATACTTAATTCTATACTACTGCGATCAAAAGGATCGGGAATGTTGCCAAAAATCAAATTCATTAGTAAATATCTATTGCATTACTTCAAAGTAATCCCCTCCAACAGCAATGCATTTCTATAAAGAATTCTTCCTGTCATTTTTGTAAAACCCTTTCAAAACTCGTATTTTTTTCTTTATTTTTTTATTGCATCATTTAACTTAACGACGAGGCAATTCTAAGAAAATAATTTGTGAAAATAAGGAGTCGTTTGATGCCGCATCTGTTAAATAAGGAATTTATTGAAACGAAATCGTTGAATTTCTAGTCACGAATAATAACGATATTGGAAAGAGCGCATTTCTGGGATGGGGGAAAAAAATCAAGTCGTTTTCGATGCAAAAAGTTATTAAATAATATTCCCAATTTTATAAAGTCAATTTTCTGATATGATCGACACGTTAAAGATTAGAAGAAACGGGTGGTCTCCCTGAGCGCGATTAAGCACTGAAGTACTTTTTTTCAACATTGTATGCCATTCAAATACTCTTGTTTGTAATTACCAAGTGTCTTTAAAGTTTTATTTTATTATTATTTATTTTTTCAATATTTCACTAGCAGTTGTAAAAAAATGTATAAAATTGTTCATTTGTAGTTGTAAAAATTGTAGAAAAATGGCATTACGAAAAGAAAATTTAATCCATATTCTTCGCTTATTCACCATTTTGGACAGTCAACAAAGTAAAATTTTTGTCTTATGAAAAATTTATTTTCAGACAACAGTATAAAATCAATATCGAATGTTGCCAGATGTTTAAATCAATCGTGAAAACATTTTATAAATAATAGGAATTTATTTTTATATACCATGCATTTCAAATGAAGTATTTTCGAAATTTTTTGATAACAGTAGTAAAAATGATTATAAAATTCCAGATTCTGTTCTAGTTTGACTTTTTAAAAATAAGTGAATTTGTGTGGTTTGCTTCTTGCAACCACATTCCAAACAGGTCAGGGGATTTAACAATTTTTAAATATGAAATTATTAGCGCATTCCAAAACGTTTAATGGGAATAACTATATGAATTTATGAAAGAAAATAGTCTACTGTCAAACTCATAATAGAGTAGAAATTCGAGCTTACAACCCCGTTAACACCAATTTCATTTTGGGAGCCATTATTGTGCAATTTGCTAAAAGCAAAACATGCAATTTCCTAAAAGCAAAACATGATGTCTCAGTCCAGCGTAAAATGGCATGTAATTAACTCCTTGAATTGAGAATTTATTTAAATTCCAAATTAGATACGTTTTATTTTGGACATTTATTATTATTTATATCCACATTATAATGAAAAGAATACTAGGGGTACTTAAATATATCTAAGAGATTTTTGTCCTTTAAATTAATTGCTACATTAACATAGATATAGATTTAATTATAAAAAATTCTGTAGTTCAATGCACCAAACTGAAACTTTACTTCAATGGAGGGAATTAAATGAAAGATATCACTCGCATTTACGTTTATCATGTGATTTTACCATCCCTGAATCGACTCTATTACGAGCACTCACCCTGGGGCAGTTTCAAAAACAGCCAATATTTATACTGAAGTTAGAGTGATGGGAACGAAAAACAGATGCCAAGTGTCAGGAAGAAAACATTAATTTTGAAATAGCATTTTTTTTTTTGCCCCCTTTATCTTTTTTTTTTTTTTTTTTTTTTTTTCTGTTTGAAATAAACCTACGAAAGTTTAAAAATTGAAGGGTGCTCCTTTTCTACTTCTCGCATGCCACATAAACTTAGAACTTGTTTTATTTGGCCCATGTTTAGTCTTTGAGTGTGGCATGCTTGATGGGGGGGGGGATGAATTAACTAAAAATGGTTGGAAATATTTTTTGGCTTAATAAGACTGTTGCATTATATTTCAATAGATATATGAACAACTGAATTTAAAATACTAGATATTGATGAATTTTATTTGTAAATAAATATCTCCTGCGTACAATAAATAAATAACAAAATAAATAAAAAAAAATGTAAAATTAAAAAAATAAATAAAATTAAAATGAATTTGCTCCTTTTTGTTACATATTAAAAAAAAAAAGCACAGGATGATACAGATTAACTGGTCAGTAGTTCTGATTTTCAGGATCGAAAAACATAACCCAAACTTCCTTTTTTTTAAAGCTTTTTAGTAAATAGTTCAGACTAAAAAACAATGTGATACACACGAGATGAACCATAAAATAAGCCCCCACTCCACCCCAATTCTAGTATTGACTGTGCATTGAATAGGGCAACTTAATGTCCTATTAGAAAGAATGTATTAGTCTGGAAAAAATAACAAAATGCATTATTCTTTATCTTTCCTATATTTTTAATACTTACTCACCTTTACCTATTTCATCGATTTTAAATATTTTATTTATTTACTGAATTTTGTTCTTTATTACTTCTATTCTTACTAAACAACTTCCTGCACAGAAATACAGAAAATCTGGTATTTTGAATTCTATATACATAGATTTAATTTTATATAAAACAATAGAGTATTCTGCTATTTTCCATTCAGGAAAGCTATTATTGCTGACTTATGTAAGTACATTTCAATAAGTGCATATGAACTGACAACAATCCAGCAGATAAAATCTACAACGTGGACGTTAAGGAAAATAAAATGAAAAATTACCAACCTATTAGGTAAGACTTTCAATTCCATTATCTGGTATCAAATCTTCGTTATCGAATAATATTCAAAATGACTGAAAGAGTTCGATCATCCTTTTACTGAAATTTTATTTAAACAGAGGATATTGCTTCATGCGGTGTGTGTGACCGGATGACGTTATGATGAGATAAGAACACTTAAAGAGAATGATAAACAAAGCGCCAAATTAGTTGCCCCTGTAAATCCACGGATGCTTGCTTCGAAAAAGCGTAGATAAAGAAACTCGACGAAAATAACCGACGGTATTTTGGGCAGAAAAACCCGCTCTTTTTCATTTTCGCTTTACACCTTTTCAGACTCAAAATTTCGGCTATCCGGACAAGAAAAAAAAGTATTTTATTTATATGCTTTTAATCGAAATATAAGAATCTTCCACGGAATCTAATGGCAGTTAGAATGGTAAATAACGAACTCCCAACCCGATGTAAACGCAGCAAAACTTTTACGTTTGTTGCTGCCATTTTATTTTTTTAATAAGTGAAAAGGATAAATATTTAAAGGGCATCGACTCAAGGTCGACGCAAACGCCCCCGCCCACCGCAAAACAGTTTCGTTTCACTCGGGGTTTTTGGCTTCTTTCTCGAGCCTTGCCAATAAATTTTCCACAGATCTAACCGTTACTGTGTTACTATTCGGGAAAAGATTTTGTTCGAAAAGAACTTCAGCAACGAAGTGGATGAGAGGAATAACTCGAGGGTGGTAAAAATAAAAACAAACAGAACGTAAGAACAATATGCAGTGACGTTAGACATACAGAGATTGAGTAATGTTCCAAACTGTGTGTGGTTGGAAACTTATGTTTCCTAAGAAAGAAAAAAAAGTAACATTTGACATTTTAGGAAACGAGTCGATTCATGGCTTCTGAATCTGCTTTTCATATAAGTTAACATTCACCTGAATTCTTTGAAGGATTTCTTATGAAACTACATGAATCATTAAAAAAAAGTTACGAAATCTTCATCCAGATGTATGAATGGTTTCAGAATGTTTCTGATGAATAAACAGCTTTAAAAAATTTAATTTTTTATACACTTACGAGGAAAATCTAATTTATGTAAAATAAGCAAAATTCTGACAAATATGAAAGACCAGACCTAGCAACTGTAATTACTTAATTTCACAAACCGAAGAATGAAATAAGTCAATAATTTAATCAAAATTATACAATATTAGACAATGAGGAAATCATGTAATATTAAAATTTACATATTATGGTGGAATTTTAATGTTTGACATACTTCTGTTGTTTACTTTCATAAAATTAATACGGAGGGGGGGGGAGAATCCGCATCAGATTTGTATTACAAATTTAAAATATATCGGATTTGGGAAGGAGGAGGGGTTGGTTTCAATATATATGCAAATATAGATATAAATGAAATAAACTTTCAAAAATATAATTACTCGATTTAATATTTGAGTCGTAAATAAGAAACTCTAGCACACCATAAGCTTACTGTGAAAAGTATATCCATATGCCTTCCACTAAGCAGATTTGACATGTTACTAACACAAAAACATCTGTTTAATCTAACATGTAAAAGTGAAATTTATAATAAAAAAAAGATGCTAAATGAATGGCCAAATAGGTATGAAACAGCAAAAACGACCACCTACACAGTCATTTCACAATTTCCTGAAATAAGACAAAAATGTCAAGATTTGAGGAAACCATCTGTCTATTCTCGGCCATTAAAATACATCACTAATCCATTGCAAAAATATGATGTAATTACGCAAAAGCATTTTTTTTAAACATAAGAATCAACAGGAAGGGACTAAAATGGTTTCACTTCTGTATCATGAGAAAACGGAGCTGATAAACTTTTTGAAAATGTGCGCGTTCATTATATCCGTTGCTGTAATTAGCAACACATAATATATATTTATTAAAAATGAAACTTATAACTTCCTGAGATACCGGACATGAGAAGTTTCACCACTACCGAATTCGAAATATGATTAGAGGAGATTCGTTTTGTGGAGAAATGTCTACAAGCAATTGTCTACATGTGCCTGTGAAATGCATTTGTGCGATGTATTGTGAAGTAGCAAATCACAAAACGCGAATTGTACAAGAGCCAAAATAAGTGACTAAAGCAATTTCTTTACGCTGAGAGCTTTTGAATGTTTCACTTTACGTCTGAAATTAGTCACACCATGACTGGCATGCAAATTACTAAGCAAAATTAGAAAGCCAATGACGCACAATTTATATTAAATATGAAATATATTATAATAAAAAATCAAAAAGTATAAATACGCCCTCAATAATGAATCAAAAATTAGAAAATATTTATTTTTTTAAAGGAAAAAACAATAATTTAGATGAATTGAACTAACTCTTAACTAAAACTCTCAACTATTCCTACTTATAGTACATTTGTAATTTTTAATGGATATTTAGAAATGAAATTTCACATCATATTCAACTAAGCTTAAATATTTTTTCTATGCCTTTCGATTTTGTGACTTTATTTTATAAAACAAAATTTTCTACTAATTAGTAAACTACTGAAACGTATTTTTTAAAAATATTTCTAATTTTTTTGTCTTCAATATATTTCATAATTTTTTATCTTAAATAATAATAAAGGGATGAATGTGTAATCTGTAGGTACTCTAAAAATCAAACCCATTGATTTAAAGCTATCGAATTAATTTCAAATATATTATGAAGAGTAAAAATGCACCTCTGACTGTACCCCCCCTTCTGAATTTGAGTAAGAAAATTAAATGTTAAAAGGAATTTGGGATTTTTCCCACAATAATTCCCGGAAATATAGTTGGATAATATACTTTCTGCACCATTAAAAAAAACATTTTAATTATATTAATTCAATCGTAATGCAGTTTAATTCTGCATAATTTTCAATAATACTGTTTATTTTTGCACCGAAATTTAAACTGGGTGCATTGTTTTATCAAATATTTAACCGTGTGGCCTTTCTTCCATTGTCGAACGTCAAGGGAGAAAGATTCTTGTTTATTGTCTGTGAAGTTTACATGAGGAATACATAAGTAGAATTACAGTACCGCTAAAGATAACTTGCAATTAAATGACAGATTAGCCGGGCAATTATGTTTTCAGTGACACTCCCTTTGGAAAGTGCATATGAACAATAAATAAAGTAAGTTCAAGATTATTTAAATAATACGTTGATAGCTTTAATATCTATTACATTTTTGATGTTTAAAGTTACTTTGTTGAAAGAAGCGTGAACATCGAGTAATAAATGGGAGATTTAATAGAAATTAAAACGCTACTAAACACAAATAATATAGCTATCAGATGCCAGCTGATCGCCAAAAGCAGTTAGTAATAAATAATACGTAATTAATTATTACAAATTGATTACCAAATTGCATCTCGCACATGGAATCAAATTTTGATGATATAAAACATTATATGGAATGCATACAGCTGTAGAAAATTACAGTACTCTAGTAGATCAGGGAATGAAAAATCAATGATAAAATTCCATCTTCACAAACATGAAAAATTCAAGTTAAATGAAAACAAAAACTTATTTCATAAAACATTTTCCACTGCCATTATTCAAACTACAGAAATTAAGAATTTCTGAAAAGGAAATGTAATTCCCATTCAATTGTACATTAGAGTAAGACGAATCGTTGAACATGGTGGGAGGTAGGTTTTTACAAAGATTAGTGAATTTGAGCTGAAATTAGGCAACTTAAATACTTAACTGGCTTATTTCCAGGCAAGAAATGTAAACCATCTGCTTTTAAAAATTTGGAGATTTTGGCACAAACAAATGCGATGTAGTTACCGATTTTTTTCTCTTCAATTTTTAGAGATTATTACTTGCGAAACAACTATAAAATAATACATATAGATGAAATTCCATGTTTTCGAAAACAGTTTCCAGATCTTCGACGGAGCCTCTTTGAGAATTTAAAATCCAGACACAAATAGGAATGCCCTCCCCCCATGTAAATATCAAAGCCGGATTATCAAACATGCAAAGTAAGCATGTATATTAGGGGACATCAAAATTTCAGTACATTCTTTTGCGATATTGCCTGATTATACTAATTTTATTCTTTCATTTAAATTTCAAGGACCATGCACTTAAATTGATTCAAACTAAAATTAAGTATGAGTTTAAATGCTAAAACATTACTGCAATATTCTTAATTATCTTTTACAATATGTTTAAAAACTTTCAAAAAAATTCACTGCTTCATACTAAAAAAAAAAAAATCGATTCTATATTTAAATAGCATTTAGAGTGCGCTCAAAAGTTGTTGTTTTGATATTTTGTTTGAAATTTATTTTAAAATTTCAATCTTGATTTTTTTATATATATATATGAGACATACTGAAACTAATTCTCACGAACGGGCGGCTTAGTTAAATGCTTTGTCAAATTATCAGAATTTGCTACATAAAATTGCTCACACAAATAATTAACATCAATAAAATATTTAGGGACATTATTAAATTACAGATATCAGAAAAGAGTGCACTCGAGACATGCTTTGCCTAAGGACCCCTAAAGGACTTAATCCGGTTCTGGTAAATATAAATATAGTTTATTTTACCAGAGTGATGAATGTAATTTCTCTAATACTTAAAGAAGAATGTAGGAGACATTCTTTCAATCAGAGAAATTTTTTAATTATTATCTTCATACTAATTAAACTAAAACTATCTTGAAAAGAAAGGGAAAGAATGGATACAGCGCTCTTGCAGTTCGAATATTTCAAAAGATTAAATAGACAACGTATTATTTTCCATATAGAGATTTTTTCTTATAATAACTTAGCACTTATTTCTAATAAAGGAAAATATTACAATTTAGATAATAGCATTAATATTTTATGATCTAAGCTAGCATTAATATTTTCTGATCTAAGTATCAAGCAGATAGGCACGAAGTTCAAAGTTCCTCATTGACCGATGTCGGGGACACTACTGTCAATGCACCCAAAGGCGAAATTCCACATAAGTAGAAGGATCGAAATTTATGAAAATCATTTAAATAATATTTTATTATTTTTCTATAACTATAGAAATATAAAATAAATTATAATATTTATATAAATTATATTGTAAAAAATATCAATTCTGTGAATAATAAAATATTATAATAATATGAACACTTTATCAAATATAACTAATCATATTTTTATGTATTTCATTATGTTCATTTAGTTATTAGAATATTTATAAATGCGGAACCTATGCTTCAATTATATTTTGTATGATGATATTTGAGATGATGGGCAGTTTAGAGTCAAAATAAATTGATGCAGATGCATATTTAGAAAACTAATGAAATTATAAAAAATATATATATCAATTTAAAATAAATCATAACGTGTAAGAAATCATATCATGTGAGAACATCTTATTAAAAGAAAAAGGCCTCTTAATGCACACTGCCTAAGATCACAAAGTACCCAAATCTATCAATGCATGCACCAGTGATAAAAATCCCTTGAATTAAAACTGTTTGGGAAATGAATAATATATGTAGTAATCAGTAGAATTTTATATGTTGTGCAAGTGTGGTCCATAAAAATTGTATTAAATACCCAAATCATACTTTCCTATAATTAAAATACAAAAGTGCAGATACAACAAAACTAAAGTAAAACAAACAATACTTTTATAAACAGATTGCCAACTGTTATAGTTATCATCACATGAGACCAAGAACATTTCTAAACAGCTTTTTTCGGGCATGTTTTTTAAAAATTAAAAATTCTTTAAACCTTTACTTTAAAACTAATGATGAGTATCTTATAGGAAAAACAAAAGTAGTGGCAGATTCAGAGACCTATGCCCCTCTTTTAATAAACTAATAAAATAATTTCTTTCCACATATTTTTTAACTTGAATCAAGATAAGTTTTATTTTAGTAATTTTGTGATATTGCATATATTTTTATTAATTTATTAAGGTTCATAAATGTACAGCACCTATATTTGCACACAATATAGCAAAGGCAAGCTGTTCGTAAACCTTGTTATAACTATGTGAATGTAATGAAATGGATAGGAACTTGAACTATACTTGACAAAATTTTAATATTATATTCTGATAATCAAAGAATTTACATTTTTTAGAGGGGACAAGGGAATTTGTAAATTTGGCAACAATGCTTATTTGAAGACCTAGCTGAAAATCTAACCTAGCTCAAAATCCACTAATGGGCATAAATATAAGCTGAGTTCATAGGTAAATCATGTAGCTTAAAAGAAGAAATGGTGACATTATTTTAAAGATTGAAATTTTCATTACCTCATAATTGCCTCAGATTTTAAAAATAGAAAGATAATTAAAATTAGCCAATGTTTTTTAAGTTAAGCATATAACATTATATTGAAAAACTAACATCATTTACATTTTTTTCTCACTTCATAGCTCTACTCTTCCTGAAATTAAACAATGAAAATGCTGCAGAAAAGGTGAGACATTTTTCTTCTAACAAAAGAAATCTATTTTTGTCTTCTAATTGAATGATACAGTATAATATAAGTATAATATATTTCAACTTTTAAAAATTTGAATGGGAGTTTTAATTTATTTATTTACTTATTTTTTAACATCTTCATAAAAAATTACAAGATGCCCTGTATTTATAGTATGATTTTAAAGAAAGTTTTTGTATTTGAAAGAGTTAAATAAAATTATGTAAATTTTGTAAAGGTTTATAATAATTTTTGTAGAAATCTAAATGCAATAATTAAAATTCCAGTTCAAACATATTTCTTAACTGAAAAATGCCTGCAAATAGATTTTATGAGCACATAGAAGTAAAAAGGAAAGTTGTTATTTAATTGAATTGAAAATGTTTCTAGCATGTTAAGAAAAAAACTACTTTGTTTTTGACAATCAAAAAGCAACAGCAAAAAGAAAATATTTCAATGAATCAAAAATGAAATTTCTAAGATGCTAAGAAATATATTTTCTCTCACCTATCAATTTCAAGAATTATTTGAAAAATTTTGAAATGAAAGTTTAAATTAGATTGTAATAAGTATTATTCAAAATAGTCAATAAAAGTTTGAAATTATCAATGACTAAATATTCATGAATAATAAAATATATAAACGAACACAGATATCGCTTCAAACCATAGAGGAAAGTACATGCTATACAAAAGCCTAACCTAATTCTCATCTCCTCCTTAAAATATAAATGAAGCAAAGACAATTAAAAAAAACTTTATCAAATTTTTGTATTAATATATCTTTTTAACTTATAATGTAAAAACATAATCTTATATTAATAGAATTTTATTAATAGCAATAATAATGTAATTTCTTTGTAGAGTATTCTTTATCAAAATAACGATTTCCCGAAACAATTTTATACACCCTTCTTTCTTTTCATATAGATTGTGGATTAAATTACGACTATTTTTATGCATGTAATCCAATTTCTTTCATTTAACATATAACAACATGACTATATATTTTTATAAGAACTTTCCTAGATATATTAGCAATAAATATAAATATTTGATAACCTATAACAAAGGTGGTCTTTTGATTTCTTTCAATCTTCCAGCTGAAAAACATTTTACATTTAGTTTAGAGAATAAAAATTAATAAACTCTTTCTGTCACTTTGAATTAATTGATACAGAAAATCAAAAAGAAAGTTTTGTCTAATAGATTCATAATTTTTCATTTTATTTTCCTTAGCACCCATATTGCAAGGTTTTATTAACTGTGTTTGTTGTCAGTCATATGCACTTATTGGTAAAATTCAAATAAGTATGATGATAATTGCTGAAAAACTCAATAATTTAAGAGAAGACAGCATAGTAGAAATGACCACTATGAAGAAACTGAAATGAACATACTAATTTTTTATATAAAAAAAAAATGAATCTGATCTGTTTATAAGCTGAATTGTACAGATGATACACGAGTTACTCAAAATATACACCAATGCTTAATGATAATGCAACATTCATTTACTTCTAATATTTGCTAAATTTAATTAACACTGAATAAACAAATTAATAAAATTCTTAATTTGTTATTGAAAACAGAAGTCAGTTATTCCTAAATAGATGAAAATTATAACATGTAACATTTCTCATTAAATAAAATTGTATTATACACAGGCAACTGATTGAAAGACATTTGTTTGCCCACATACAACTCAGTTTACAACCTACATACATAAATAAAGAATTGCAAGTTTTTAAAAATAACTCCTTAGCAAATAATACTTTGATGATGAATCTATGACCAAAAAGAACAGTTTTATTTAAAACTTCAAATTTTCAAGAATCATTATATGCATTAATATATTCATATTTATGATTTATATTTGAATATAATTAATCCATTATCTGAGAAAAGAAAATAGATATTGAATTATTGAGCCCATAAGTACTGATAGTGTTTACATACACTTTGTTGAATCCATACATTATTTTCACAGCCATATATTTTATAAAAAAATTTCCTGTGTCATTTTTTGGCCAGTTGCATAACAATTCCTATTGGCAATGTTAAAATGGCATTTAACAGACATTTGTCTGGGACAAACATTTTAATAGAAGCTGGAGAAGTGAAGCAGCAATTTTTTTTAACTGTTCTAACTATATTAGATTTTAAGAACTCATAAAATTATAGAAATTGAATCAAAACAAATGAAATTTCATATAGATTGAAATTCCTGCTATATTAAATTTAATTGTAAGATTTTTATATATTGTAATGAAAATTATACATAAGAACATAGAATTGAAGATAAAATGTAGCCCATTTTTCTAAGCTTTTTCCCCTTTCTGTAACATATTAGCATAATAAATTCATCAATCAATCTTTTAAAAATTTTGATCATATAAATTGCATCATTTTAGCTAAGTATCAAATTAATTACATAAATAATTATAATGATTATACAAGTATTTTGACAAAGTGCGAAATCAAGAATAATCTAATATTATGTCTATCTAACAAAGAATTCTTTTAATCGCCTTTAAATTTAATTGATAATCATTGGATCATCAAAAACAAAACCAAAAAAAAAAAATTAAAAAAATACCGATTTAAGCACAAAGAAAATTTTTAGAACTGAAATGGTATACCAGGGCTACATACAAAATTTATCAATAATTTCTCATCTAATTGGAATAGAGAATACGCTTATTTAAATAGAAAAATGTTCAAATAAGCACTTCATTTAGTTAGAAATATGAATAAGATGGAAAGAACTTCTTAGAAAAAAATTAAAATCATATAAAGGTTTAAATCATAATCAATTTTTGTAACAATTTTTTACCTAAATGTTCAGAATTCACTACATTATCTAACGATTTTAAATATCAGCACAAAGAACACCTAAAACCATTTATGTATAACATGTTAAAGCTATGAACAATATCTTAGTTAATATAAGAAACTCTGAGCCATAGATACCAAATTATTTTTAATTATCTTGAAATAAATAAATTTAAAATAAATGTATCCTCTAATTAATAAAAAACAAAAACTCTATTTATTCATTATATAAAAATATAAAAAACAACTTTTTTTTTTCCTTCAAAAGAATGAATATAGATACATTATGAAAAATCCAAGAATGGAAATAAAAAATATTCCTTCTTGACGTATTAAAACTTAAAGAAAAAAAAAAAAATTATGATAAAATTCTGTTTTAGTTCACATTGTTTTTTGTTTTTTTTTGAATCTCCAAGTGAGAAAACAAGCTCCAATTATTAAAAATATATAGAAAATAGCAAATATCTTATTATTTATCAATAAATTATTAACAAAAGTAAATGTAAAAATTTTATTTAAAATTTAGCTTTAGGTTTAAACAAATTCAATTATATATGTAAATAAGTTGTTTATTCCATAATCTTGAATTTTTATCAATTATTTGTTTGACACACAGGCATTAAAATTTTGCTTTTGAAAAAGATATAGAAATATTATTGTTAAAAATATATTGAATTATTATAATCAAAATAATCATTCTATAGCTTAAGTAATATAAAATAATTTATGTTAAACATACAGCTCATGCTTTTTTCTCAATCCATTTTGAAAAACTAAAATGAACCCAATAAAAAAAAATTCCAAAATAATTAGAAAACAAATTATTATAAAAGTAAAGATTACTATTTAATTTTTTTAATAATTCATATTTCTATAGACTAAATCACACCCAACCATTCTTTAAAATGAAGCATGAGGGAATCATTTCAGAGACAAAAAAAAAAAAAAAAAAAAAAAAAAAAACCCCAAAAAAACAATATCTTTCCTTTTCTGAGAACATTAGTAATGATTGGTATAATATATAAAAAAATAATTGATTAAAAGGAAGATGCGGATATTACGGTTATTATTGCATGAATCGATGCATCTTGTAGAGATTTTAAAAGAGCATAAAATAGAAAATGCATGGAATATAAAAAATAAAGGAAGATGAAATGTTTTTCAATTATAAACATAAAAAAAATTATCATATGGCAGATGAACTGACCTTGATGCATGAAAGTGCAATATCAATTTACATATTGCGGCGATAAATTTTAAAAAATGGAATTAAATTCTAATTAATATCGCAAACTTCCAACAAACAATATTAGCAATTTATACCGTCGACAAAATTTTCAGTAATTTCTTCCTCCATGACAAATCGTTCATTTCAGCACCGTCATGTGACATCATATATAATATGAGCTTAGTTCACTGGAAATGGTTTTTAAACACTGTTAAAATATTAAGCGCTAGAAAAGAAAAAAGTCAAATCAAATGTAAAATATTCTAAGAATACTTACTTCTGACTTCATAAGCTTCAGATATCATTTTTTAAAAATCCAATAAGATAGAGATTAATTTTCTAGAATTCCGCTCCTGTTATTAGAAAGTAGCATTCTTTGTAGCCCAATATTTTTCATTTATTCATAGGGGAAATCAGCAGTACACATCACCTTCAGATCGACGTTAGCAGACATTACAATAATAAAAATATCAAAAAGACATATTTTCATCTACATCGTCACAGTTACAGAAGTTTAATAAAATAAATTTAATAGTAAGTAACTAATGATCTTAAAATAAAACTCTTAAATTATTCTGAAACTTCGTATATTTTAGTTAATATCTCATTTATCAATTTAATTTGTATTATTAATGGATTATTGAATATTTAAATCTTTAAAATATCTAAAACAAAACTGGAACTAATCGTCTGCTATTCTAAGCTGAGTTACTAATTCTGAACCTTAAAGGGCGTGCGGTTAAAGTTTATTAATTTCTTCACTATATCTGTCTGGAGCCGGTGCTGTAATTCTAAACATGAGCAGGTCGTTACACCTTTTCTATTGACAAATTGATGCAGAAGGAAATATCCATGTGAATTAGCGTGATCATCATTCTTTTGTGAGAGTATTTTGTTTGATCATTACATATATTTTAAATCAGCGAAGAAATTTTGAGATTTGAAACATTGGATATGAAATATTTGCAACTCAGATACCACAGGACTTACGTTGCTAGAAGTCATGTTATTTAACCTTTCTAGTTGAGCGTTATTTAAAATTTTAAATAAGAAACATGCATTTGCTTCTTTGAAGGATATTCTCTTAATAATGGCAGCGAAACATCCAGATCAAACTTACTCTTGTGACATTTGCGGTGAAGTTGAACTTTCTGAAGTAGAGATGCGATCACACACATTGGTGGCTCACATTGAAGGAGCTATTTCATGTCCTTTTTGTGATTTGGGTGATATATCGGCCGATGAAATGATCTATCACGTTAATTCTGTCCATTTGGATTTCTTAACTCCCACTGAGGATAATGTTCAATTTACTGTTTCCTCTAGTGATTCAATGGATGATGTTTCCTTTTCAAGTAATGGTTTGCCTGACACCAATTTTGCGACAGCTTCAGAAGGTTCACCTCAAAGAGCTAATCTTTCACTTAATTTGAATCCTGGCCGTCTGAAAAAAGTATTACTTAGTCCTCGAGGAAATGATCAATCCGTTTGTCCTCTCTGTGATTATTCTAACAAATCACCTACTAAACTTCAAGAACATGTTAACCGACAGCATTTTGATCTGACCAGCCCATCATTTCCAGAAATCCTAAATAGTGATGGTGGCTCAAGCCCTTTTCTTTGTCCTTTGTGTGATAGAAATTTTGATTCCAGCCGAGATGTAGAGTTGCATGTAAATGTAGATCATAGTGACGTACTTAGCCCAATCAAATCAACCCAAGCTACTCCAGGAGATGAAAATTGTAATGATTGCTGTCCTGTATGTGGATGCTCTAATTTTGTTTGTAGCTTAGAATTAGAATCACATATAGAGGAGCATTTCAGTCCTAAATCATCTAATGGGCTCCTATGTTCTCCAAAGACTCCTTATGGTTTAACACCTCTTGTTACTGATGGTGAGTAAGTAATATTTGTAATGAAGAATTTTTTATGGCTATTGAAGAAAGGAAAATAAAAATATGCTCTTTATGCATTCACAATAATTTTTTTATATAATTAAAGAAATGAATGTAACATTTTTTTTTTTTTTTTTTGTCTTCATGCAGGTATAGGATTAATTTTCTTTTATAATTTTTGCTATATTTGATAATTGGGCTGTATATGACTTAAAATACTTTCCATTTGGATTATAAACGACTTGTTATAACGACAAAGATATATTGCTTCGTAAAGCATATGATTCATTTTCACTTATAGTGAATGTAGTCTTTTAATTTATATTTGTTAATAAACATCCTCGATTATTATTATTTTAGGATTTATTAACCATACTGTAATTATTAAACGATGCTTAGTAATATCAATTTGTAAAATTTTTAAATTGATATTATAATGCAGTTTAAGTTACACCTGAATCATGATATGATTCTCTTACTCTCTCGTATGGTCATCATTAGTGGTTTTGTATATACAAATGGTATTTGGGACATAACATTATTTTCTCCCTTTCTCATCACACTTGCTTTATAAAACAACTCATATGCACAAATATTTTATCTTTGTTACTTCTGAGATTAACAACTGCCACACATCTTCAGCTTGCTCTTAATCTCTATACTGTTGTGTTAAAATTCTATTTTTTGTAATTTTTTTTTTTGTGTGTGTGTTTGCTTTATATATTATGCCTTTTTGTGTGCATTATGTAAGCCAGTGTTTCTTAACCGGGGTATGCATATACCCAGGGTCTGTTTAAAAGTCTTTTAGGGTAAGTGAGGGGAACCTGAAATAGTTGACATTGATAGATATATTAAACATAAGAAAAAAGATTCAAAATTGTTGATAACAATTGGCATTCCCTATCGAAATTATATTTCATAATGAAAAATCTAATTAATTATATTAAATCCAAAATAATTTAGTTCCATTTGAATGTCTTAAATTCAGTTAAGTATATATTTTATCAAAGGTATTGGACTATCACGTTATTTGATAATAATAAGCATATTTAATAATGCACATCCAAAGTAAGTTCAAGATACAAATTAAATATGTGTATATGATTTAATATACTATTACCAGTATAAATATATAATATAACAGTATATATTATTTTTTGCCTAACTAGTAAAAATAAGAATATCTATATTATAGTATTATTACTGTACTTGCATGTAGGTTTTAGTAATTATGCATAATATAATATAGTTGAGGTACTTGGAGCAGTGATGGGGTACTCGTAAAAAAGGGAGCTGAGAAACACTGATCTAAGCTAAGTAATTTATTGTACATACATATGTCAATATAAGTATAATATTTGAAAATTGTATTTCAGCCACTATGCTACAAACTAGTCCTGCCTTAGAAAAATTTTTGTTGAAATCTGGTGCAAAAGGTAATCATAATATTTGTTACTCGATTATTTTTTACTGTTTTTAATTTTAATTTCAGAGTTAAAAAAATTATGAAGGGGGGGATTTTCAAGTAAAAGGTACCTTGCACATATTTTATGTTGACTAATGAGTTAATTTGGTTTTATATAAAAAAAAACACATAGAACAAATGCTTTTGTCTTTTGCTTCTGTAGCACTGCCCTTTCTAAGCTTTGCACTAAGGGTACTGATTCTCCCCACCCACGCATGGCATATCTCCTTTTTAAGCTGAAAAGATATACAATTAAATAATAAAATTAAGTAATTAATGGAATTTTTGGGATATATTTATTTTTAATAATTTTTTTTATTTAAATTATTTTTTCAAGTTTGTCATTGGTTAATATTTTTATAGGTAGAATTTAGAGTGTGCATTTCTAATGATATATTATTTTTATCTCTCATTTTAAAAATGAATGTTTCTGCTTTATATATATTTTACAAGATATAATAACAGAAGTTTTAATAATCTTAGAGATATCAGATGACAATTTCTTTAGATGTTTTTTTTCTTTCTTTTTTGTTATTGTGGTGTAAATTTATCCATTTACTGTACTGTTAGTTAACTGTACCATTATTATGCCATTTTTTAAATCCTATTTATATATATATATATAAATTTGTAATCATGTAAACGTAAGCTTGGTAAATTTCTATTTATGGCTTAACAGCAAATTTAAGTTGTACAGGCTATATTTTTTCCCACAGAACCAAAGTACTGTGTCTACAAATGCTTTTCTAAAGTTATATAAACGCAGAGTACTTTTTCTCCTTTCTTAAGCATTTTGTTACATTGTTCTCATCATAGCTTGAACAAAGAAATATACTTAAAGTGGATTGTTTCCTTAAAATAAACTATTTTTCATAACTTTAAAAATAAGCTGTTTGGTGATTTTCAAAGTGATTATGATATAAAGCCTATCCTAATATAAACATCAATTAAAGTCATCATCTGGATTCATTTATTTCAAATATTGATTGCAAAACTTGATAGAGATATAAAATTTGTACTAAATCATAATAAAATTTTCAACATAAATAAATGTTTGTATTAGGAATATTAGATATTCCTTGAAAATTGGCTTTCAATGAAAAATTTATACAAACCTATACTTATTTTCCTAAGAATTTTGTTTTATCAAATTAAAATTCTTTTGTTTTTCTCTATTTTTTCTGTTAAATATAATGATTTGTTTTTATGTTGTTAGTATTACTTATTAATTTAGATTGAAAAATTTATATAATATTTAATTATAATTTATATATGTATAGAAGAAGGAAATGCTGATCATTTACTTGCTCTGGAAATGGAGAGAAGAGAAAGAGAAGAGCAACGACTACGTGAACAACGAGAGTTCCGCATATTACAAGCCCAGTATGGAATGGATAATCAAGGCAACTTTCGCGAACAATCAATTACTAATATGCAAAGAGCAGTGTATGCTGGAGAAATGAGTGTGGCTGATTATTATAACAGACAAGTAGAGCTTTGTATTGCAGAACGAGATGGAGTGGATGATGGGCATTCTTGTACAAAAGGCAAGAAACTTTTGTTTTATAATTATTTTAGTTAATATGCAAGGCTCATAGTTAATTCAAATTTTTAATGTGGGCTTGTCAGCTTTGAATAACCAAATTCCATTGTATTTGAATCTTTTTTTTATTCAGATTTTAATTCAAAAGTTTTATTAAAAATTAACTTAATTATTAAAGTATCTATGTTATAATTTTTTTTTATGATTAACTTGACAGCTCTTATTGCAAAGCAAAAATCTTGCCACAAGATGAGACTTTGCTATTATTTTGGAAGCTATCAAATAAGTATATCAAATATTACAGTACTCACCATTGTTGTTGAAAAACCATAGAATTCTCAGCATAGTAGTAAAGTCTTGAAGCTGAAGAACTCTATGCTCAAAACCTAATTTCACTAAAAATCCATTGTGTATGCAAGTCTGATGCATACTAAATCTCATGTTATGGGCCAAAATCTCATTAGTATAGCATGGTTATAGACAACACCAGTTTAGGTGTTGTCTTCTTCACCTGATTGGTGTCCAAAATTATGAAGTTCATCTCTAAAAAGCCCTCTTAATGTATTTAAATGGGATGTTAATGTAACCAAACTAAACAAAATTTGGCATAAAGTTGTATTAAAAAAGTTTAGCATACTTTTGAATAGTTGCTTATTTTTATACACTTTTGTTTATACTTTTTAATTCAGAGTTTAATGCATAAAATATTTCAGGGAATTAATTTAAGAATGCAAACATGTAAGCTGCAAAATTTTATTTTCCATATTTGATTAATGTTTTTGCAGTATTTAGAGAATTTTTCATGAATTTAATGTTGCTTCCTGTTGTTCTGAAAAGTTTCATTTATTTTTGCACATTTCTTGGGGGGGAGGGGGATATTTTTTTTATTTCCAAAAAATTTCATTCATTAAAAAATATGATACTATTACAAAATGTTAAAATAAATATAATCCTTGATTTAAATATCTTTGGGCATATAAGAAAGTAAAAGGAAATATCAATGCAATTTCCATTGCCACCAATTTAAAGAAAATGTTGTTTTTAATTTACTGTTTTTCATATTGCTTACTGCTAGTTATTGTTTTTTAAATTACTTACTTCTGAAAATAAGATTAAGCAGTCATCAGAAGACAAATTACTTTTCTCTGTAGCAGTTTTAAAATCCTAGTTGAACTCCCATTATGTGTAGAGACAGTATTCAGATTCAGTTAAATTAAATTGACTGTTTCATGATGCAATGATTATAATTCTGTGGAATATAGGGTTAAACAAAATAACCAGTGCTCAATTTCAGCATCATACACATGGGATTCTCTTATTTCAATGAAAAATAAATATTCTCTTCAGTCCAAGTTCATAGGTTCTCTTTTTCCTTTGTATTTTCACTGTTACAACAGAGAAAGTTTCACATATAATGTTTTTATGTTGATATAGCCAACCCACATATATGCATAGATATTTTCTTAAAAATAGTAGGAATTGGATACTGACTGTGAGTTATTAAAATTATTAATTAATATTCTATCTTTCTTTCTAAACGAAATATTATGAAATGTAAATTTTTTAAGTTAAAAATTGAATTGATTACTGCACAATATTCTCATAAGATGATACTGAAAACTTTTTTGTTTTGTTTGTGTCTTTAAACTAATTTGTCTTTACCTGTCGGAATCATCTGTAATTCTGATCAATGGCACACTCACACTACTACCCAGTCATTTTTTAAAATCAGATATGTTATTTTGCTCTGTAGTTTTGAATGTTCTTTAGAACTAAAAATTTATAGGATAAATATTGGTCTTACTTTTTTCTTCTTCTTTCTGTTAAAGATGCTGATGCCTCTCTTTGATGTAAAATTATGCAAAATTAAATTTTTTAGTTTTTATTCTCTTTTAGCATTTTCTTTTGTTTTTAGGCATTGAAATAATTTTCTTCAATCAGATTGTTTATTACTAATTTTTTTATATATAATTTAGTACTGTTTATTAAATGATTTTGTCTAAATTCCAATTTTAATAATGATTTTTAGAAAGAAAACTACTCATTAAAAGGCTATTAGATAGATTTGTCTCAATGAAACATAAATTAAGAAAATAAAGTATATTTAGCAAAATTATTAATATAAACAATTTTTCTAGGTCTCATTCCAAAGATAAGAGCTTTTAGCATGGCTACCCCAAATGTAGAACATACCTGGCTTTGTAATTCCGTGGATCATTATGCCTCTACTTATGGTGATAAAGGTTGGGGTTGTGGTTATCGAAATATACAGATGATGTTATCTTCATTAGTACATAACACAAAATATAACAGCAAACTTTTCAATGGTATGTGTAATATTTTTTTTTCTTTTTTTTTTTTAGTATTAGATAAAAAATGCTATTATTTAAAAAAGATTTCTAAAAATATCTAGACAAATTTTTTTAAAAATTATAATGTTATAGCACAATAAATTTATTTCCTGTGATTACTAAATTTCATTCAAATGTACTACTATCCAATTTCATTTTAAAATTTTGTTTAAAAAATCAAATGGTATTAAATCCATGATTATTTTTAAAAAATTCCTTTTGTAAAAGTGAAAAAAGATAATAAATATAAAAAATAGTGGTTGAAAATGAGTTTTGTATATAAATATGAATTCAGTCCATACTTTTAATGCTTCAATTAAATGCTTCTCTTATTTTCATTTTTGTTTTTTAATAAATTAATGTCAGTAAGATACAAATACAACAATTTCTATTATACTATTATTAATCTATAAGTGTACATACAAGCTGTCTAATCTAATCATGGTTTAATAGCAAAATGTTTTAAACGGGGTAAAGAATTATATTTTTACTTCTTTGTGTTAATAAATATGCTGCCGAAAAAAGAATACTAAATTTAAGTTCTATTAGTTATACATAGTAAATCATTCTTGATACATCATAAAAAAGAGCTTACATATTTAAACAAGAAAAAAAAAGTTATATTCTTGTGTGACTGAACCTGACCAATTGTGAAGCTTTGAATTACATTAATTTAAGCTTGTTAACACTTACATTAAACAAACACAGTGTTAATTGCCAAAACTTCCTCAAGATAGGTTTCGAAGCATTTTAAGATCTTTTAAAATAGCCTATTAAAGTTTTGGCAAATTAACATAGATTGTAAAATGCTATGACAGAAATTTTTTAAATATAAAAATTTGAGTTTAAAAAAAATTTGTAATGTAAAAGGATTACATCTTAATTATGACTAGAAAAAAAAATTATATGTTTCTTATTTAATATGTCAAATGTGTTGATTTTCAAAATTTGTTTTAACAAATTAGCAGAAAATTTGAAATGATTTATGTTTGAAGTTTATTCTTTTAATAAAGGTAGATTTGCCATATCCAAGCTTCAAGAGCTTATTGAAAATGCATGGAGGCAAGGATTTGATCCTGCTGGTTGTGAACAGTTAGGTGGTCGCCTCATAAATACTAGAAAGTGGATTGGTGCTACAGAAGTTGTAACATTTTTGGCATCTTTTCAAATTAGGTCAGTATTTTCTTTTATGAAATATTTCTTTAGAATTCTTGTAATTTTAATGACATTGTGATTTTTTTGATATATTTAATATTAGTTGCCTCTGGTCATCAACTGCCATATGGCATTTTATTTCTTCACTAGTTTAATTCATTTATTATTTTCTTATTTATTAATTATTTTACATTAAAAATAATTGCTAGACTAATGTGAAGTTAACTGCATATATAACTGTTTATTGTGCCATATAAACAGTTATATATGAAATGCTATAGAGATAATAACACTAGAAATTCTTATCAATGATTGTTGAAAACGTGTTTAATTTATGTTACAAAGAAAACATAATTAACAAGTTTTCTTTGTGACATTGTGTTTAATTAATATAATAAATAAATTTTAAAAAGGATTTCAAACTATTTCTTTTAAAGACTATGATTTAGCTTATCCATTCTTTAAAAATATTTTTTAATTCATGTCTTTCACAGCCTAATCTCTGTAACTTTAACTATTTTTGATATAATTATCATAAATAACTAGAGGAAATGGCAGTGGTTTATAAATTTATCATACAAAAAAATTGTACTAAAATAAGATTTTTCTATAACCTTTCCAGACTTTATAGTCATTAATTTCCCAGTCTTGTCTCAGATATCTGGGGCCAGTCGCTTTGAAATGTCCTAATGTAGATGAGATTCCTGTCTTCTTTTTTCTACAATGTCTCTTTCTGTGACCCAAATTTTACTTTGAAAGCCCAGTTTAGTTAGCTATAATTAATTGGCTTTCAGATGCTTCTTTATTTTTTTGCAAGATCTTTTATACATTATCCAACCATCTTAATGATGTATTTATTTGATGGGGGATGAACCCAAGAGCTATGAAAATAAGCAAGTACAACCATTCCTTCAGTAATTGAGGACAAGTACTATGCAGTTATAAAACATATTAAAATTAGTGAAAAAATTGCAACATTCAAAAAATTCTTTAAAAAGATAATTACACAGGTCAATAAAAAGTATTTCTTGAATATCGTTTTAATTTTGATTACTCAATTTTTGGTTATTGCAACTGAGAAATTGATATTGATATTGGTTATTCATTCTTGAATTATTAAATGCTTTTCTTTTTCTGATATCTTACACAAATTATACAAAATAACTATAGAGCATTAATTTTTTACAGCCAAAAGACTTAAAACTAAAATATCATTAAAAATTAATAAAAAAAATAAGGGTTGAAATTTTTTTTAGAAGTTAATGTAAAATTATGTATATTTCTTAATAGAGCACGTCTTATTGACTGCCATCAACCTACTGGACCAAATGGAACACATCCAGAAATGTTTCAATGGGTTAAAGGATACTTTACAAAAGATGAAGAATTTAAACCTCCTGTGTATTTACAACATCATGGTATGAATTTCATCTTCATAATCTTTAAGTAATTGAATTACTTTTAAATTTCTGAAAAACAAATTTGAGTTGCATGTTAAGAATTTGCAAAACTCTTTACAACTACTTTTTCATTTCTCTCTCTCTCTTAACTGAATATTTTATTTCAAATTTACTTATATGCATTTATGTGGAGAAAACTAAGTTTATAAATTTATTATAATTTGTTTATTTTTATTTTATTAATTATCATCAACATAGTCCTTCTTTATATTTTGGATTCTTAGAATTGTATAATAACAATAATATATTATTCTTTTTATTTATTGAAATTAAGTCCTATATATAAGTCCATGTATCTATATTTTCTATTCTAATAATAATTTACAATTTTTTTCTCTTTAAAATATTTTGTTTCCTCTTTAAATATGAATCCAGTTCTTATTTCAAACAAAAAGCAGGATTTTTCTATATTCATTTGTGATTTATAATGAAGTTTAATAAATTATAATGAATGACATATTTTTGCAATAATATTGCCATTTCATATTTGAAAGTATTAAAGTTACTCTATTAATGTTATTGTTATGTCATTTGACAACTGGTGTATCTAATTGAATTCAGTGGAAGAAAAATTGATGTTATTTGTTTAAATTTTAGTTTTAACAATGGCAGAAAATCATAGAATTATCTATATTTTACTTCTATAAAGGGAATTATACATGTCAAATATGTGAAAATATGTAGTATTTACTTTGACTTTCCTAAAAAAAATCAATAATAGTTCATGAATTTCTGTACTACTTATTTTGATTTGTACTATCCTCTGAATCTCTATGAACTCTAAAGCTTGGCTGAGAATATTTGTGACACTCTTGCAATTATGACCTGACTTTGTACAAACAGTCTTCCAATTTATTCAATTTCAAAACTCTCTTAATGGCTTAAAATTAAATTCAGATAAAATTTAAATTCAGTGTTTTCAAATTTTATTCAGTTTTTGTGAAGATAAATCTTTTAGTGATGATTAATATGTAATTTACTAAAAGTTGAAAAGTTTTTGATTTAAGCCAACAATTGACTTATTCTTATATATATATATATATATATATATATATATAT
>JAPMOR010001612.1:604483-650171 GCA_026543865.1 Argiope aurantia
AAATGTTATGATTTATTTTAATACTGATCATAATATTCCTTTTTATTTATTTATTTCATGCTCTAAACTTGTTTTTGAATTTCATAAATGTATTTGCAAATTTATATAGAATTGCTCAACTCCTTTGTCTCTGACATGCTTAATTCCTTCAAATGCTTTATATGTAATGAAGAAGGGAAAAAAGGGTATAAAAAGTTATTTAATAATTTTTCTCTAAGAGATGCTTTTAAGCAATGTTATCCCATATTGCTAAGAAAATTTATTAAAATGTGTTTCATAAGTATCCTTTGTTTATATTTTTCTTTAATTCTATGAGCTCAGACAATGTGAGAATTCCAGTGCCCTAAAACTCAGTGTAAATTATTGTGAATGGGAATAATCTAGAATCATTCATTCCATATGGGCGGCTGGCCATAATTCTAGGGGAGGGGGATTATTTTTCACCCCTAGATTTCAGTAATGCATCCAAAAATGTTTGATAAGGGGAATTTGGGTTTATAGAATTAAGAGATCATATTGGGGAAGTTTCATTTTTGGGAATAAACATGCAATAACTAATTATATTGAGAAAAGGAAATTACTATTAGAAATCTTTTATATTACAGGTCACAGTAGAACGATAATAGGCTTAGAGGAATTACAAGATGGAAGTTTGCAACTTTTAGTATTTGATCCTAGTCATAGTAAATCACAAATGGAACAGTTCAGTAGCACTGCATTAAATTCAAATGCTATGAGGCTTATACGACGCCCACTTTCAGCATTAAAAGCTAGGCAGTATCAATTAGTTTATGTTGATGGCATTATAGAAAATGAAGATGAATATCAGGTAAAATATACAATTTATTTCTAAGCTATTAATAAATATTTAAAAAAAAATTTTTAGAATGCAACATTAATCTGAAAAGTTACAAAGTTTCAAAAGTTAAAAAGTCTAAAGAGTTACAAATTATTTTATTATTTCTTGAGATACTGGCAAGAAAGGGTTTAAAAATTTTTTTTAAAAAATTATTTCAATAACTTTGGAGCATATTATTGCACAAAACCTATTTTTATACCATTTTAAAGTTTGAATTATAAACTTTTCATTGATACAATTTTATTCTTCTAATTTTAATAAATTCAAAAAAATTAAAAGTATACTTTACAATAATACTTTTCATTGTTTTAATTACTGTATTTGTAATTTTTCATGTTGCAATGATATTAATATATATTTTTTGCATGCATTTTTGCTGCTATATAATTAAAGGCAATTTTTAAAAGCAATAAATGCAGACAAATCAAACCTGAAGCATTATGATGTGAAGATGCTTTAAATCAGAGAATCATTTTTTTGTTTATTGTATTTGTTGTTGTTGAATGCTTATTTCAAATAAATATTATATTGGTAATCACTTATATTTTGTTGTCAGCATATTTTTCTCATATTTCTATCATTGATTTTGTAATGGTAAACAGTTTTGATTTATAATTGCAAATATTTACATTTAATTGATACATATTTGTCTTTTAAAATTTTTTAATTTTATACTATAATAATTTGAATTAATGATAAATTAAAAAATTTTCATAATTTGAAATTAGTTTTAATAAAATTATATAAATGTTAAGTTGTATAAATTGCCCATAAATTTATAACTGATTAACAATTTTTTAAAAAATTCAGAATAAATAATAGAAAATTCTGAATAGCTCTGAATCAAGAAGAAGGAATTCATCATATCTAATCTGGAAGAGTTTTTCATGAAATATCCAGAACATGAAAAATGTCCAGACTTTTCAAGATGAGATTATATAGTTATTTATATATTATTGCATACTTTTTTTTTTTTTTCACTGGGCCTCATTTTAATTTCTCCTTTTCACTCTAAACAAAATGAAAGTGGTTTTTTTATTTATTATTATCTCTTTAAGCTGAAATAAAATAAGTTATTTCCATGTATTTTTAAAATTTATTTTTATATAAACTCAAATTAAAACATTTTAAGGCTGTGATAAATATATCTCTTATACAGCAGCAAATTCTCCAATTTTTAAATTTCCATATTGAGCTATTTTATCACTTCTCATTTGAGATGAAATTTTTCTATTAACTACAAACCACTAAAGCATGAATTTTCATTGATATAGAAATTCTTTAGCTATCAATTAATGATTATATTCTTATTATTAAAAAAATTATTGTGCCAGTGTCTAAATTGAAAAGTAAGTTTGTGGATGTTCTTGTCAAATTTTAAACTAGATGTTTCAGTTTCTCATCCTAAATTATAACAAAAGGTTGTTTCTCATGAATTGATGACTGTTAATTAATCATTAATTAACAAGTCAATTTCATGTGATAAATTAAAACTATTTTCCTTAAATTAATCGTAATTCTAAAAGTATTTAAATATGTCATTCTCAAACAAGAGCTCTTTAAAAGTTTTATCCAATAATTAAATTGTAGCTATCCTATATAACAGATCTCATTTGTTTAAATGTTCAGTATATTGATTGCATGATGTTTAATGATTTGTGTATCTTTACAGCATATGAAAATTATTCGGTCACAAAGAATACCTCCATCCAATTAAGTCTCGTTCCTAAAGGTATGCATTGTGCGTTTCATCAGTATCTTCTGATTACAAGAGGGGTGAAGTTTTATTCAATTTTAGTAACAAGTTTGGCATTGGAGGCAGAAGATTATAGCATTTCAGACACTCATGTTGCTTAAATTATTAAGTTTAACTTATTTAGATCATTCATAGTTGAAACTATGCATGTACCCAAGTGCTTCATAAAACTATCATTGCACAGAGGTAACTTTTTTCAATGCTAAAATAAATTATTAAGTCAGTTGTTCTTGTGTGACATAGGACCTAATTGTAATGAGATAAATGAAAAGTTAGCATAGAAATTTTACTATTTATGACACTTTTTTTTCAATAACATTTTTCGATTTAAAGCTCTATTTTCTGTGTTCATTCCATAGTTAAAGTGTAGATGCAATTGCTCTTATACTTTAGCATTAAAAACAAGTGTTACCTCATTCCAAATATTTAACTTTTCAATGCTGAAACCTGCTGTAGTGTGTCAGAAGTTTCAGATGAAAATGTACCACTAGTGCCTGCTCATTAATGGAGTTTGTAAATAATATGTTAACTTTCAATGCTCTTTTTTGTAAAGTGATTTGCCAATATCAGTGTTTAATGTAGGGAACTTAAATGACGTGACTGTGTTTTTATTGAGAAATTTTAAAAACTACAATCACTCTAAATGTTTAATTTTTAAACGAATTATAATCATGCTCATCTTAACATAGGAAAATAGAACTTAATTTCTTTGCATACTGTTTCCAGACACTTACTTTTGTTAGCAAAGTTTCAATAAATTATAGTTTGAAAAAGTTTAAAATATTTTTTTAAATTATATTTAATTACTAGGAAGTGATGGGATTGCATGCATATGACTCAGTGGCAACTTTTGCTGCTTGCCAGTGGAAATAATTATGAGGCTGTTTTTTAAATAACTATCAATTTAGTGTCATGTTCCAGCACATTTTAAATTTAATTTAGTAATTTTTAGTTTAATTTTAATTTAATTAAAAAAATCTTATTAACTTAATTAAGACAGATTTTTATTTATTTTCTTAAATATGTATATCATTAGAATAACATGGCTAAAGTAAAAATATTTGTGAAAATTTATATGTTAAATTGAATTCTTTACTTAGAAATTAGATTATTATGATAGATTATGAAGATATAAGAAACTTCAAACAAAAACATTAAATGAATAACTCATATTACAGTATAATGTAAATAATTAGTTCTATTTTGATTCATTTAATAATTCAATGTGAACACTCATTACAATCATAATTTTTATAATTCGTAAAATTTTATTATATATGTCATAGTTTATATTTTACAATTTATTTGACAATATAAACTATTCCCCTCCCTTTTAGCTGCAGATTGTTACCAAATACACATCTTCATGCCAAATTTTTAAATTTCTGCCATATTTTAGGCCAAATGCATCCTCAGGAAATTGTCTGAATATAACTAAATAATATAACTACAAAATGCAAAGAGCTGGATATATAAAATTTAATACATAGTTTTAATATCAAAAATGTAGATCCATATCAGATTTTTACTCAATTCTTCAAAGGGCTGACCGTGTGTATTCGAATGTTTGTAAATGTAAGTATTCATGAGAAAAAAAGAACTGACAAAAATAAATGAAATTTTTAATATGTAATCTTGTTATTAAAATTGTAATTTTTGTATCAAGTTTTAATTTTAATCAGTCGGAAAAAAAGGCCTATAAAATGCATTTTCAGTTTTCTTTGTTTGCTATAAAGCATAAAACACTCATGTGCTGTACTTTGAAAATAAAAATTAGAACACTTGTGGTGTGCACAGCCTTGACAATCCTCTTATAATTTTTATGCAGAAGGAAGGAGGATAGCGCCTTTATTAAAGAACATGCAAGCACATTTCAGTGAGATCATTTTTGATAGTTTTAGTGATGTAAATGTATTTATTAAAATTTGAAAGTAAAAAATCTTGTAGAAGGCATTTTAATAGTAGAGAGAAAAAAATGCAAAGTATTGAAACCAATGATGCTAGCAAAGTTAAATGAAATAGCTTTACTTTACAAATAATAAATGGAAGATTGCCTAATAATCATTAAAAAATCACTAATTTTTATAAAAGTGCTACTGAATTTCATTCATTTTAATGATTTTTTTAAGTGCAAGAAATTCTCAAAGAGGGCTGTTGAGGAAAAAATAAATAAATGATTATTTAGTAAACACCAGTATTGAAGAAAAAATTCAGATTTATCAGATTTTTTTTTTCTTTGAAAAAACTCCAACAAAAAAATTTATTAACTGAGTAAATGAAAATATTCAATTCACATCAGGTTTTTAAAAACACAAGAACTCTTTTGAGATGATATTGTATATTTGTATCATGACCAAGTAGCAAAGATGAGCAAACAAGTCCTCTTTAAGCATCAGCACCACTTCATAAAATTAATCAAAATAACTAAAATTATTATTCAAAATCATTATCTTTAAAATATACCTTGAATATGTATTAGAATTCTTTATTTAACTTACTAAGCACATAAAATTAATGCGTAAATGTAATTTTTTTTCTGTATAGGTTTTTTTTTTTTTTTTTTTGCCAAAAGCAATAAATTAAGAACATTAATAAAAATAAATTAATACAGTTTTCATTTTTTAAGTTCATCCTTTGATATTTGGAAGTTCAATATCTTATATTTGAAGACAATTTATTTTTGTTTAAAAGTATACTCATTAAATTAAGAATTTCATTTGCTCTATATGACTTTTTAATTATATTTATAATAAATTTTATTTCTTTAAAAAATTTCCCATGCTTGTTGAAAAAAACTATAATCAAAAATTTTTTGAATGAAATTATAAATTTTCTTTTCTCTGAACTTCAAAGTGCTTTGAATGAGAAGTGTTTAAAAAAGGAATATTGCTTCTTTTTTTCATGCCGTTTTGTAATTAACTGATTATATTTTATAGAAAATGAATTTTCACAAATTCTTTATTACTATTGTATAAAGTATGTGTCTGAAAACAGTCTTTTTAAAAAATATTTTGTAGTTTAAGTTCTTGAAAACTATGTATGATCATATAGTGCAATTAGAATATACATTTTGGCATTTCATTAAAATGCTTTGTGTGTACAAATTGTTAAACGATACTTTTATATATATGTATTGGCTTAGTTATTTATATTTGGAAGGTTATTGTTTCTGATTGAGATATAGAAGGCCAGATATCATTTTGAATTCTCTTCTGTATTAATAACAATAAACATAGACTTCCTAATTTGTATATTAAATTATCTCATTTTCAATTATCCATTTTTTTCATTAGTATCAGTGTTTATTTTTACAGGTAATGAATACAATATGAAAACCAAGAATTTGTTTCTACATAATTTCTGAAATTTCATTTTATTTTTTATAATTTAATGAATATTTTTTTATACTGGGGCCAATATCCTTTTGTATGCCTTACTGTTCATAATTATTAAAGTTCAAATCAGTAAGAAATACATAATAGTTTAAAATAAATGAAAATGCTATTGTATAAATATATATTTCACCTGCATTTTCATATAACTAGAAGTTTAAATATATTTTTAATAATTAATGAGTTAATGTGTTATAATTTCTTATTGTTCAGTTTTTTTGTTATATGTTGTATGGTACAGAATTAGATATTAATCTAATGAAGTTAGGGAATTATCTGTAAATGACATTATCATCTAACCTGTGATTTAAAAAAGTATTTTTAAGTTGACTAATTATTGTTCTACAGTATATTAAAAGAACTCAATGTTATTTATTCCAAGAGATTATTGGATATTTTCTTGTGAATGTATTTTCTGTCGTGGTTTTAAAAATGTAAATTTTATATTTTAGTGAGCATATATATTGAAAAATCTATGCAATATCTGTTAAAGATTTATGGCAGGTTTACCATAATATTTGTTATCAGTGATGGGAGGATTGTTACCAGTTTGATAATATAATTGTGATGAGAAAGTTTCTGTTATAATTAAACTATATTTAAATAGTCCGACATATTCCAATTATTAACAAATTACAATTTCTTTGTTGAAATCTCCCCCCCCCCTCCCCAATATTTTTTTAAAATATAAGATTTAAAGGAAAATTATCTCTATTTGAAAATATATACCTGTATAATTATTGTGCAAATTGAATTTGATATTTTTCTTTAAAAAAATGGCATTTCATAAACTTTCAAAAATTTTCTTCGCTTTTGAATTTTATTCAATAATGTATATTGAGTTGTGGATATATTTTTAAAAAAGGGGGGAGGGAAGATAATATGTATTCAAAAGTTCATGAAATGTTATTCTTATAACAATAAACAAGTTAAAACTAATTTTAAAAAATTTCATTATAAATTACTTTTTGCACTCTACAAAATAATTAATATTTAATTTCTTATTCTTCCTACAGAATTTTTATACTTAAAAGATAAATTACTTGAATTCCCCCTCCCCTTAATGTTTTTGTTTCAGAAGGATAGTAGTTTGTTGTTTTCATCCAAATGTGTATATTATATAAAATTGATATTTTTATTTGTTTGTTTTTTTATTAATTGTTATTTATTTTTATTATTTTAAAAATTTATTAATGTTTAAGTTTGAATCTCTGTTACCTTTTAAACTGCAACTAAATAAAAAAAATATATAGTGCTTAGTTTTCATATTTGTTTATAATAAGCAATTTGCATCTGCTGCTGAATTAAACGTAAGGAAAACAATCACCAAATGGATAGTTTCTTTTAAAGACTTTTAAGAATTTTGTTTAGATTTTATTTTTTAATACTTGATTAGACTATATAATAAAACATTTTATTCATTGCTGTAAAAGTATTTTCGAATGTATTTAAACTTTTACCCACCATTCTAGTCCTACATTTGTTCCATTATTATTTAATACATTCCTTTTTATTTTTACATTATGTATCATTCATTTTTCATAGCAAACGTCTGGATATTTGTTTTTAGGGATTTATTTGCACAAAAGTTTTCTTTAATTCTTAGAGCATCTAAAATTCTGAAACTTATTATTTAATTAGTTATAATTATATTTAAAAAATAAAAATCAATATATTTTGTGATTAATTAATATTAATCAACTTGAATTTTTGTTGCAAAAATACAATGGGATGATTTTTTTACAAATTATACCATATCATATCTATTTCAAATATTAAAAAATTATTAAATCAATACATTGAAATTTAGATTTAATCATATAATGAGCATTATTGTATCTTGTATTGCTATTGCAGCTTTATCAGCTGTTATTCAGTGGATTGTGCATCAAAAATTCTTAAACTACTTGATTGCAGTTAAAAGTTGTGCATTCTTTCTTATATTTAAAATATAATGTGATTACATCTGTGATCATTTGCGTGCGCAGTTGTTAATAATTGTTAATGTGCCTTTGTCTTGTTAAATTATACTATGGAAAAAAGTTTTAAAAAATAAGATTGTGTTAAAATAATCTGTGTACTTCAAATTATATATGGCATATGTTGTTTAAATTGATTTTGCTACTATGTTAATATTATTGATAACTAAACTGCTCTTGAAAATGAATGTCAAAAATGCAATAAAACAAGACAAGCTTTTTGTCTTTATTCTGCCTTAAATTGTGTATTAGTCATAAATTACATAATATACATCTATAACACAACACTGTAATACAAATATAGGTAACTTTTAACATCTTTCAAAAACTTTATATAAATCTGGTAAATTAGCAATTTGTAATATGCTAGTATCTGAGGAAAAACGGTTTGGTGGTTTCAGGTTCTTTTTGACTGCTGCATATATTATATGTTCTGTAGTCCAGTTTAAAGATGGTTTTCCACTAGCATCCTTAAAATAAATAAATAAAAATTACAAATCAAGTTATTCCACCAGAATTAAATAAGAATGAGCAATATTTGAAATTAGCCAGCTCTTGATTATAGTTTTTACAAGCCCAAACCATAAAAAATTCAGATGTCAGAATAAATATTTAGTAGTGCTTTGATATGATACATTTGGTAGAACTTATTACTTTTTTTTTATCCATAGTTTAAAGAAAAATTTCAGTATATATATATATATATGAATATAATATATTACTACTTTCACAAGAAAAATATCTTGATAATATTCAAAGTTTTTTCTACCTAACAATCTATACATTAATATTATAAATTAAATAACATTAAATACTACAAATAATTATATATGATTTTTCTATTAGATTAATTATGCAGTTCGTATCAACTATTTCAGATAATTAACACACAAGTACAGCCAAGTCTCTCAGCATTCATTTTCAAATAAATGAACAATTTTCTTTTCATCCATGCTTAAAATCTAATTAGAAGGAGGGATATTAATTATAGTTTTTTTTCACTTAAAATCTTTTCTAGGATTTTTTTCCCTCCTGCCTGAAAAACATTATGAGGCTTACCCAATTACTCCCTATATAATGAACGATTTTAAAAAAAGGCACTGAAATTACATTACAGAACCTGTCTGTAATAGTTTAATACTTTAAAACATTTCAAATATATAAATAACATTAAGAAAAATGTTGCCAATTACAAAAATAGTTAAAACAAATAGTAATAATATAGACTCGGAAAATAAGATTTTTTCATTTGTAGCAAGGTAGTTATGAATTTATTCATTCATTGTGATATGAAATCTTGTTTTTATTACTTATATTTGTCTTCTTTCATTCTGATGCAAGATATTCCTTAAGCACATTATGCTTGATTGGGATTTTGTCTTTTTAAACAAGATTTATAACAAAACAAAAAAAAATCTTAAGAACAATAAAATTTGATTCTAAAACTACTAAAATCTGCATTTCCTTAGAAATGTGTCATGTCTGCTCTCAGTTTAATTCCTAAAGTGGGTTGAGGAAAATTAATGCAAAACTATTTATAGCATGATTAAAAAAGTGGATTGTGGACTTGAATATCTAGGAACAAAAATTCAAAATATCGAAATACAAATTAATGTTTTTAAATGATTTTCTTGTATAAGGCAATTTTTATAAGTAAATCAAGATAGTTAATTTTTGTAAGTTAAAAAAAAGTTTTTAAAAAATAAATTTTCAAAGCAATTTTAAAAAAAATATAAATATGTATGGTGTTTTGTTTACGATATATTAAAAATACACTTAAAAAATTGAAACTACTTTTTTTCAATAAAATCATTCTTAATATTTCTTTAAATGCAATCATTTGCAGATATTATTTTAAAATAATGCCCTATTTAATTCAGTGAGTTAAAACTTTCTTTGAAATATTTTGGATCAAATAAACATTTCTTTAAAGGTGAATTGGAAACAAAAATTTAACTCCAAATTAGGAAAAGAGATTCAAAAAACAGAAATGATTCAACAGCAAATTTTTATTTTCAACAAACAAATTTCAGTCTTACAAGAATTTTTATTGGAATAAGAGTCATGTAAACAGCCCTGCCCCCTTGCCTTATTTAACTTATATTCCTTCTAATCAAAGTAAATGTTGGAAGTTCTTTGACTGTAATAAGTATACATAACTCTTTTATGAAGAAATTTTTGTTCAATACATAAGCATTTTATTTGATAAATAGAAACTGCCTTCTTGATGAATTCAAAATTTTCAAATAAAATTTGATATATGGGGGTTCAAATTTACCAAATAAAAGAGAGATTTTTAAGTATAAAGTGTTTATAGTTCGTAATTTTTTTTAAAAAAATAAACATTGATTAGGTATAAAGCATAGCTAAACACACTTGAATGTGCAATCTATATAAATGAATTTTTTTCGTTTTTTTTTTTTTTCAATTAAGTGAGATTAATCTTACTTAATAAACAAATATTAAACATTATCGTACCTCCACATTACAGCCATTTCCTTGATTAAAATTTTTTTCTGGTACAGCATAGAAAGAAGCCATTTCTCTGCAAAAAGACTCAAAGCATTCTTTTTCAGAAGTCCATTCTACATCTGAAGCTACTCTCAAAACTAAACTAGGTAAGTTTATTAACGGGGGATCATAATTGTCGAGAAGTAATGGCAAAGTCAACAGATTTCCATTCTACACATGTAGAAAACAAAACTATGAAGTGTTTAATTCACAATTGAATTTATAATAAAAAAATAAAACAATTCTACAAAATATCATCAACAAGTATATAGAAATAAAATTATAAAAATTGTAGATTTGAGATCAATATCATAGTTTCTTAAACAAGTTCTAATTTTAAATATGGTCATAGAAACATAGATAGCACCAAATTTTGAAAGTTATTTTCATAATTTGAAAAGCAATTTAAAATTGAAAATTGCATTAAGATTTTCCACACAAATATTTTTTTTAATTAAATAATAAATAACTGAAATATTATAAGGGTTATGTTTTCTTATTGTGGCCCTAACAACTAATTTCTAAATCATTATGAACTATGCAGAATTTACTTACTTCATCGATTTCAACTGAGAAATATTCATCTAGCATAGGAGCTTTTGATTTCAGAAGATCAACAACATACTTTGCAAGGGATTCTTTAGGACCATCAGCCACAGTCCATCCACTGTCTTCACTGTCCAGTGCAATCATAGCCAGTTCTGCTATAGGTGCAGGATTCTAAATTTAATGTGGAAAAATATAAAGCAAAAGTTTTGAAAAATATTACAATTCAATAATATGGTAAAATTGAAAAGACAGTAAGTGGAAATTTAACAAATTGTCATGAACGAGTTCGGTAGATCTTATTTTTAAAGAAATAATTGTTTCATTTTAGTATTAAAAGGATGGATTCTGTATACATTAAATGAGATGAATGGAAGGAGACTCTGTTCAAAATCTATGATTCATTTACTTGTTTAAAGTAACTAATTATATAACCCTGCATATCTTTGCAGTGTTTAGGTATATTTTCATCAAATTGTGCCATTAAAATTGATAAGTCTGAACAGAATAACAAGACTATTCAGGAATCAAAAGTAGATGAATCCTTCATTCCTTTTCATTGTCACTGGCTTCATATACTTAAATTCTACAATTACTGACAAAAGTTAAGATTTTATCATTCATTTCAATTAAACCTAAAAGAGTTTATTTCAAATCAAAATCTCAATCAGTATTCTGAAATTATTTGTTATAAGATTATTCTACCTTTAAGGAGATCTAACCGAACAAAGGAACAAAATAAGGATAAAATGGGTCATAAAACATTGTCCTTTTTTTTAAAATGATGATTATAAAGGTATAAATAATTTGATGCTTTATAAGAAATAACATTTTCCAAAGTAAAAAAAATTTAACAAACACAGATGTACATGGAAGCTCCATTAATTATTTATTTTGATGCATTGGCATTAATGAATTTTGGCTTTTTAAATCAAATACAGATGACAAGACTTTTAAAATAATCAGTCATTTCAAGTGCCTTCAGAAAAGAAGCTATTACAAATTACAATCTTAATTACTTGAAATTCACTATGGAAATTGAGGGGGGGGGAAACAGAATAACTGTATGGAAATAAAATTAGTATCACGAAAATGTTAATATTTTGAAAAGAAGTCATACAAATAATTTTTGTTTGGTAATTTATTTCAAAGTTATAGCAGAAATTTTTTTAAAATTTTATTTACACATTATTCTTTTTAAGGAGACCTAGAAACTCTTTATTACCATTATTAATCTAACCAGAATGCTGATATCTTGAATATTAATAAAGCTACAGCAACTCTTCTAAAATATTCCATATTTGGCTACTTCCAGGATCAGAAGAATTCATCATCTTAACTTTGGCAATAGCACCTGATAAAATTCAGAGACTGCTTCACTTATGTTGATGTTGATACAACACTTGATGTTGTTGTAATATTGCGTTAGAGCATCCGGTGGTACCAGTAATTTACCGAAAGAACTTCTAACTTATACGAAGGGAAGCTATTGCTGTTTTACAAACTAAACTCTGGTCTAATCTTAAAGCTTCAATCTCATTTGTCTTATATAGCAGTGGTGACTTTTGTACGTAGACTAAGTATAGAATATTTTAGAAGAGTTGCTGTAACTTCATTAATATTCTAGATTTCGACATTTCTGATTAATGTTTCCAAAACCTTTCATTTCTCGACAAATGTCACCAGACTTAAAAACCTTATATCTCAATAACAGAGACACAAGGGCAAATGATTTATGTGTTACAAAAATGTTTCACTACACTCTTTTGATTGCAACTTATTTAATTTTTTTTTCATTATAATACTATTTGTGTGGTTCCCTGGTAAGAGGTATGGAATTATATAAAGTTGAAACAAATATTAAATAAAACAAAACACTTACTCTATATATAATACATAAAAAGATTTCGACTATTTTACGAAAAAAGCGACTAGCAAGATTTGAGGACATTTAAATGTGGAATAGTATCCATCTTTGTGCAAGGAAATATTTAAAGGCATGAAAAAAAAATTAATAAAATTTTACTTAGAATACTTAGATTAGTTATCAAAGTAATTACTATCAACTAGACTTTCTGCAAGGCAAAAATTAAGACCACTTTAAAAACATAGAAACTTAGGCATTAATTCATAACATGCATAAACATAGAGGACACGTAGAGGCACTAATTCCTAATTGTCTCACATGCAATACGGCAGCCAATTGGAACAAAATAGAAAGAAAAGCAAAATTCATTATTTCTCATTTTGTACCTAGAATTTGTACACTTCCTTTTCTTAGGTCAAACAAGCTTAAGTCACACAACATGATAGCGTGTCATTTACAATCTTTAACGTCATATTTTTTTTTCTACTACACCATATACATATATATATATAATACTCTGTCCCAAAGCTTATAGACTCTAGTAAAATATATGTTTCAGCAAAATGGAAAGGCATACTAAAATCAATTACAAATGTGTTTATTCAAACTACATACAACGTGCATTCAAAATATTTAGAAAAAATAACTTGTTTTTCAATTATATACAAATACCATGCTTTTAGGTGCCCAAAAAGTTTATAGAACATAACATTTCAATAAAACATGCTTAATAGAGATTCCTTAATAGTTTAGAAGACATTTCATTTTTCAATATGATATTGTATATACTTTTTTCATTGACATAATTCAAGTCTGTAATATCTATGGTATATTGTACTATATACTTTCAATGACTAACTTCAAAATATACATAAAATAAAATTGCCCTCTATTCTCATATAGCTTCTGAGACATAATCTTCCACACATTTTCATTTGGTTTTAGATCAGGATTTATTCGTGGTCAGTTAACGTTTTTTGAGTTTAAATAATTTTTTGTAGCATTGGGAAAATGGATTTAAGCATTATCATACTGATATACCCAATTTCGACCATGCCCACTTTATGTTTTTCTCCAGTGGCATTAAATGATTTTTCTAGTGTTTCTATGTATTTAGGAGAACTTTGTCAGTCATTAAACAGCCAAAACCACATGATTGTTGAAACCGAAAACTGCCCACACCATCACAGTCCATATATATATATATGGACTGTGAATGAATGTATATTCTGTGAATGAATGTTCAATGAATATATTATTCCAAACCATTACTCTCTTTATTCCATATAACAGAGCATATACCATTAAAGAATCTCTGCCTTCACCCATATTAATTACATCAACAAATCCTTTTTTCTTTTTTCCCACTTCTCATCCACTTGTCAATCACTGTTAAAATCACAGCCAACAGTTAACCATCATTAATGTTACTTTTGAAAAAGTGAAATTCATATTTGTGAAATCAAATTATATCAACAATTTATTCATTGAAATCATATTTGTATCAATAACAGCTAGTCTTGGCTCAAGTGTAAGCATTGATACCATTGAGTAATTGATTTTATTTTAAATTATTATTAATTGTTTATATCAGATACAATCAAATATCAGTAGCATCCAGTACCTAATACAGCAAATGCAACAATCATATAGTTATGCATATGTATAAAAATATGATTTATACAGAAAAGATATGAAACTATAATTTTGCACAAGAGCCAAATACTCTGAAGCTGGCCATGGTTGGGAAAATGGTAAATAAAGTTAGGAAGTAAGCATTTATTGTATTATTATAATATATGCTTTATATATAATAAATAAGTACTTATTTTGTATAAATGTGCCTTTCCATAAAAGTTTTTTTTAAATTTATTTTATTAACCTTTGAGTTAAACAGTCCTAATCTAACACAGATAAATTATAACCTAAATCATTAATATTCCATGTAAAATTTTTATTTTGATTATAGATTCTTAATTAGTTTTTGAATGATTTTTAGTAGGCTACATTTTATAATGAATAAAAATGAAATGGTATAATAAAGTGGTCAGGCAATAAAATTAATGTTGAGGGCTATTTATATGTAAATGGTGAATAAGCCTACAAAAGAGTGGGATTAATATGCAATCAAAAAATTATTTAACTGATTAGTCTTGTGTTGATCACTTTAATTAAATAAGTCATATTTTAGCATAAAAGGATTCAATGATAAAAAAGACAAAATAAGTTATAAATGAAATATTACTCACTGAAAGCCGAAGAGCTCCAAAATTTCCAAAATCTCTAAGCATAATTTGATAGAAGAGTTCTTTGCTATAAAAATAATAGTCACATAAATATGCAATTAAAAATATTCCAAATTAAAAAATTAAATATGTTAAACACTTCCTACACTAAGTCAAATAAAAATATAATTTCCTACATTAATATATATATCAAATATTACATTTACAACAAAACACATTTAAATTAAAAGAAGGAATATACTAGAAAAAAGTTGTTTCTAAAAAATTCAACTGAAAATTTTTAAAAAACATAATAAGCAATAAAAATCTAGATCAGTAGAATACATAATAAAATTCTTCAGTTTATGCGTTCTTCAAATGAATGAATTTCATTTGAAATACTTTCCATAATCAAATATTTCTGCAATTTTGTATACAATTTTCAAACTAAAATCAGCATGTAATTCTGAGAATGAAAAATGTTTATAGATCAAGTTGTTCTGAATTATTAAAAAAAATAATAAACATAAAATATGAGAAAATTTTAATCTATAGGTAGTTATCTGTAAAAGACTATTTTATCTTACAATTATCTGTCTGTCTATATTTTGTTATTTTTCATGTACTGTTAGTTTATAGCTACAAAGATAACATTTAAAAAATTACTTTGATCATTTAAAAAAATATGAAAAAATTTTGATTAAAAAAATATTAAAAGACAAATTTTTCAGAAGAAAATTAATAAATTACCTGATTTCATGAGTATTTCCTAAATATAATTTAGTGTTATGTTGAAAAAGAGCAAATTTCTGATCAACACATCCCACGAATGTCATATTTTGAATAATTTCATAAAGACCTGTGAATAGAAATGTTCTTTTTTTTTAAATCACATAATAAACATTTACTTCAAGAAGAATAGTTAAATAATAAAGTATTAACAAAAAATAGTAAAATATTAATATAATTTATCAAAATTTCTAAAATCTGATTAAAATTTAATAAATATGTTTTCTAGCCTGTTTTCATCTAATTTGATACCAAACAAAATCTATAAATAAAAAGAGAAAATATAAATGAAGTACTTGAATGGCAATCTTTCTCAATTGCATCACGCAATTCTAGGACACTTGTTAACTGTATTTCAACTCTGCTTGGCAATTCTTCTGAACTAGTGAAACATAAATGAAAGACTTTAAACAGAATCTTTCAAAAAAGAAAGAAATGGGGAAAAAAAACTTATATTGGTATTTAACTGGCCTAGAAGAATTCTTTAACTCAGCATGAATAAAATTTGCAGCTTTTCTATAAAAGTAATTTGGAAAAATAATTTAGAAAAAGCTCACTTGCTATTTTATAAACATTAATGAATATCAAACATGTTTATATCTCCTTGTCTCTCAACACATGCTATAAAACAGCAGAAGAAAGAGAAAGGAATTTTAATTTACAAGGGAAAAAAAATTAACAATGAATTCCTCCTGTCAGAATGTTTTTTCTGCATGAAATGTGCATTGTCATAGATAACACTATTCACAGGCATTACCATTTCATTCAGTGTAAGCTCAGCAAATCTTATTTCTCAATGGATTTATATGTTAATACAAACTAAGAAAAATAATAATTTAATTAGAAATAAAAATTTTGACATTTTAAATTGACAAAAATAAAAACAAATTAAACTATAAAATCATGATGTCTACTTTTCTTTCATCTTTGATTCTGGCGCATTCGGAGATTCAGTTAGGGATGAATGAAAGAAAGCATCCAGTTTCTGCTCTTTACTATCAGTTCTGACAAGATGATGATCATAAACTTTCTTTTCTTTGGTGGAATCAGCAATGGCAGAAATTGACTTTGAATTCTCTTCAACTGGTACTGGTGCACTAGGCAGTAAAGTCTAAAATTTATAATGAAATATAGTAATTCACAAATAAAAAAAATAAATCGCTGAATATATTTTATAATCTGTTAGTATAAATTTTTTGAAATTTGGTGGGGATAAAATAAGTGAATAAGGAAAAAAACTTATATAATTTTTGATGTATAGTTTTAAAACCAATAACAAGAAAAAAACAAAATTCAAACAAAGGGGGAAAAAATGTTTGAATTGAGAAAACTGATACTGCATTTTACAAAAATACAAACCTGGGTTAAAAATGAACGAGAAGTATTAGCTCCAAGCAATTTTGCATCAATAGCCTGTTGTATTTTTTCAAAAATCTCTGCTTCATACAAAAACCGAACTTCATGCTTAGTAGGATGTACATTGACATCCACATTTTGAGGTAGAATATCTAAACTTAAAAAGAGACAAAGAAAGAAAGTAAAATAAACAATTGTATAACATCAATAAATGCTACAATCATTAAGAAACATTAAAAGAAATTTTTGCTAAACAAATTTCGGATATGAATAAAGGAATGCAGAGTTTTTCCAAATATAGCGATTACTAATATCTCCAGATTAATATTTTTGACAGAGTAGTTTTTACACAAAACACTCAAATGTATGTAAAATAGCATCTCATTTAATATTTAAAACATAATACATATTTTAAAACTTTTCAACACATCATATTTTGCAAAACTAGATATCTTGTAATTATTAATAAAAAATAAATGCAAGATACAATTGAAATTTGAATTTCATTTATACTTGAAATTAATGAAAATAAGCCTTAACTTATTAACAATAAGTACAAAGAAAAAGATCAATTCATCGCATTAATCTTCATTGATGATATTTTCCATTATAAATCATTACTCACTATTTCTTACATTCCAAGTGTATTTATATTTTATTTTTGAAAAATCATATTTTATTGTAACAAAACATTAATTTTATTATAAAAATTTTATTTATAAATATAAATTAATGAAACAAAATTAAAATATTTTATTCTTTGATTGCAAGAAGTAAAAATATGAAAGAAAAATTTTAAGATGACACACATATTATTCATATTTGTTTGGTACAAAATGAAAAAAAAAAAAAATTTAGAACCCTAGCTTATGATAAACAAATAATTTTTTTGCTATGAATTTTTAAGAATTAACAGGATGAATTTTAATAAAACAACGTGGAAAAGGCCTTATAAAAAAATGAAACATTGTAATTCAATTCATATAAAAAAAGATTTTGTTTGATAATTGAGAATAACATATATACATATTAAAGCATTTAATAAATATTAGAGAAAACTATTTTTTTTCACTGAAAGTAGAGAAGGGTGGAAAAAAAGTAATTGTAGTTAAAATTATGAAATTAAATATTCTTCATATGAACATTACATTTTATTTTAAAATTTACATAAAATTTTCAATCATACTTTTATACATAATCGCAATTTAAAATTACACTTTACAGGTTATATATAGATTCTGGTTATTGTTTTATAGTTATTAATCTCTTCATTAAAATCATTACTTAACTATTTTCACAAATGATTAACAGAGTTAATATAAGAAAATAAATTAACTTTAAACTACCTTAAATATAAAAAAGGATGCATATTTTTGGGTAAATATGCAGCATACACAGATTCAATAGCTTTTTTCATTGGAGAGCTTTCAACTAATCGATCTGTAAAAATTAATAAATTTTGTTAATTTTTTCAATGTAAAATAACAAAAAAAAAAAAAAAAAATTAAACAGCCAGTAGATACTTACTATTGATAAACAAAAGAAATGTACATTTTTTCACAGAGTAATTTGCATTGGATATCAAACCTTTTGTTTTGAATTTCAAGCGATTGTCTTCAACTTCAAGATCTACGAGTTCTCTATATGAAACAAAAGTACATAGATCAATAATTTGTTTAAGAAAATTATCTAAGCTGTTCATCTCCGTATTTATGTTGCAATAAATAAATTATCATAGTTGCATTTGTAAACATATATAAATGCAAAAATAATAAGAATGTTTTAGCTAATCCATTCATTAACAGAAACTAGAATATTTTAAATTGTGTTCATTAACTAATGTAAGCATTCCTTCAATGTTCACTCCTTGAAAGGGAAGTGAAAATACCATACATAAAATGATAAAAAAAAAAAAAAGGAATTATTTCTAAAAAAAAATATTTACACTTAAATTTAAAGATTCAAAAGATAATAATAAAAAAAAAGAGATTTTATTAATCAAAGAGAAAAATATTTTCCGAGGGTCATTAAATTCCATTTTTTGTGCGTAATTTTTTTTTTTTGAGAGTTAAATTATTTTTTCAAAAATAAGGTAAGGGGATGAACAATTAACATGTTGCCAGTATAGAAAATTAAGAATGCTATGATTTTTTGGGGGATTTTTAAATAAATTTCTAATAATTTAACAATTAACAAAAGTATTTACTACCTATTATTTTATTTTCAAAGAGGAAAGATTTTCACTTAAGAAATTCAAACAAAATGATGAATTTTTATTACTGATTTTTTTTTATTTTTAATTGCAATTTTTATTATTAATTTTTTGCTGTTAGGGATATTACTTTCTCCACACAATTATTTTCTCCGTAATTATTACTTTCTCCAATCTTTAATGCCTTTTGAAATTGACATTTCTTAATCCAATGGGCACATTTGATGCATCAGAACCTCATGAATTTGTGTGAATTTATGTGTCAATCTATTTTTTTTTGTAATACTAATTATTAATTGCTTAATCATTAAATTATTTTAATATCATAAGAGTATATATCAATTTATATCATAAGAGTATATATCATGAACAATACAGAATAAATGAATTACTGCATAAAATCAATTGCTTTTATAAGCCCAACAAAATCAAATATGCGCCAAATGAAAAAATAAATAAACAAACAAATTTGTACTTAAAGGGTGACAAGAGATTACTGATGTTTAAAGAATAGCATTTGAAAGATGGTATCAAATTTTCAAATAAACAGATTTCTATAGAACACAAACTAAATAAAAACTATTCTATAATTATTTATAATACAAGTTGCTTATAAAAGTTTTAAAAACTACATTTCCTTCAACAAGTATGGGAATAAGCAATTTTTAAATACTATGAAAACAATATTTTTCAAATTAAAAATTTTAATACTTTACCTGGCTACAGTAGCTCCAAAAATATTTCTAATATTTTCTCGAGTAGTGGCATTTACTAAAGTATGAACATCACTATTTCCTTCACCATACTATTTTTTTAAAAAAAATAAAGCAGTGTTTAATGTTAGAAAATACATAAATTCAAATTTTAATAATATTGAAAACTAGAAAGGAAAATGCCTCAAACCTTTTTTAAAGAGAAAGATCTTCCAGAGTTGTGTATTGCGTATCGTCCTACAACCTCAGCTATTTTTGCATATTCTTCAGAAGCATTCCTTAATGCATTCTTGCGAACACCCATGTTATAGAAAAGATCCTCAACCTATAAAGGTTTCTAAATGATAAAATATTTGTATGGATATAGATATATTTTTACAGCATTTAAAAAAATTATCAAAAAATAGAAAGTTACTAGAATATATATATATATATATATATATATATAATATCTCTTAGTTTAATTTAAATCCAAATTTTTATCTTAAATTAGCCCATTTCTATTTTCTAGCTAATTTCTATTTTTTTATACATTTATTTCTAATACACACTTAACAAAATTTGCACATGAAGATTAAAGGGATAAAAATCCTTAAAACCTGCACATCTTTTTAAAAGATACCTCAAACTTCCTTGCTTAAATTGAAACATAGCATAGAAATCCCCATAAGAATCTCATAGAAAAATCATTGAAAGAACAAATACCTTTCATCTTTTGCACTTGTGTCATGGTGTAGACTGATGCATCACTTATTACTATTTCTCTGTACATAACACACCTTCCATGTAAAATAAATTAATTCCTAATTCGAAAAGTTTCTTCTTTTCGGCCATGTAGTTGCAAAATTACATTAATACATGTATATTTATCAGACAAAAAAATGGCACAAAATATTTTTAAAAACAATATCCAATTTCACTTAAACAAAATGACAATTAAAACTTAAATTAAAAATAAATTAGTCAGAAGAAATCACAAACATTAATTCCTAATAACTTGAAACGACATCAAATCCTTATCACATGATAATATTACAGTTTTCTTCTAGTCAGTAAAACATATAGCATTAGCAAATTGAATAACTAAATAATAAAGAAAAGTTATTCACAAAAAAATTATATGCAATTATATTTAAGTTGATTTTTACTATTATCATTAATTAAAAACAAATTAGACAGTGAATAATAAATTTCAAAAGAAATTTTTGTTGTTACCAATATCTGAGTTCCTCTATTTCCTGCGCATGGTTTAGGTGGATGAAGAGGTTTACCATCAGAATATTGAACCCTTTAGAAGAAAACACATAATTTAAATGAAATATATCTTAATCATATGTGGAAGTCAAAAATTATTTAAAATAATAGGAAAATTATCAAAAAGCAGGAATACTATTTAGAGTTTTACAAATTCAATCAGAATTATACTTTCAATGCATGAAAATAATTGAAAATATTCATAATCAAAGAAGAATTTCAAATCAAAGTATTGAGATATTTAAAACACATATACAACATATTTAAATGCTAAAGTTTTATTAAAAATTATTTCATGAAAGAGTATAACTATAAAATTAAACAAAAATTGTGAATTACTTAAACACAACTCAATTAACACTATAAATGTAAATAATAACCCTCAATTAAAATAATGTTTAGGGTTATAATAATGAAAAATTGTAAATTTATGATATAAAATAAAAAATGAATTTTTGCTTTTGAAGTTATATCCTTGTTTTTGTACATGCAAATAATTTTTCATAGCAAAATAAAAATATTAAAAAGATAGTAAAAAAAAATGGATAATGAAGGAATTGCAAGAAAATGGAAAAAGGAAATGCAAATAAAAAATACCTCAAAATAAAGTTAAATTAAAAAGAGTACTAAAGAGACAAACTGCAAATATTAGAAAAAGTAAAAGAAATATCAAAATGCATATTAATGGTATTTCTCTAATTTTAAATTCGTTACTAAAACAAAAACATGCCAAAGAAGAAAAAAATTATCATTGTTTATAATTAGCTCCAATTTTCTGACAATTTATTGATTCCAAAATACAATAATTTATTTCACTTAAAATTCAGTTACTTTTAATTTTAGATTTATTATTATTATTTTCATTTTTGATCTGATCCATTGTATATGGTATTAAGTATAATTCTATCCTACAGCCTTCAACTTTTTATGGCTATGTAAACTTATTCAAGATTCTACAAAATTTGTTTTTATAAATATTTAAATATAGCCATTAAAAAAAAATGTGTACAAATATGCAAACAGATGTGTGTTAGCAACACAATTTAACTTCATTCTATCTCATAAATTGAGGAGATAGAATGTAAAATATAGAATATTTTAGATTTAGCACTAATAGGGATAAAAAATGTGTATATAAAATAGTGAATTGTGCTATGCAAAATATTTAAAATTGGATAAATAGCTGGTAACTATGTTGTACACAATGAAAATGAAATAATTAATGTATATAATGTATGAATTTTAAAAATTCCTGAAAACTGTATAGCATAGTGGAAAAAATTAAAGAATTTGCTGTATACATAATTTACAGACATGAAATAAGCTTGAAATAGAATTTAAAAAAATAAGAAGTAAAATAAACATGATTAATTGAATAATAAAATTCAATTTACTGAAAAAGTGCTTGAGATATCAAAAATATTGTAGAATTATTAATTTTTCTTGTTTTGTTTTGTTTTGAGAGCAAAATTTTTCATAATACCATCAGCATATAGGAAGTTTAAACAAAATCTGCAAATTAATGATGTTTAACTAAGAGTAATTTCCAGACAAAAAGAATTCAAATAACATCATTATTCCATAAAGTTTCATAGCCTTTTCTATATTGTCAAGTTACCCAAGATGCTCTTGAATAGTAATTAAATATTTTTGCATATTCTGATAAATATATGTAAGTGTTTGTAATTTTACAAAAATTTAAATTAAGGAAAAAATATATAAAATAAATCCTTATACTTAAAAGCACACTTGGAATCTTCAGTTTTAGTAGTTATGGTAACATGTGCAACATGACTAATACTTGCTAAGGCTTCACCACGAAAGCCATAAGTTGAAATAGAAGACAAATCATCAAACTTTTCTAATTTACTGGTAGTAAATCGCTCACATACAATATCAAGGTCTTCTTTCTAGAGGAAAAATAGTTAACAATTTGTATTGACACTGCTTTTAAGTTTTCGTAACGTTTGACATGATTGATTATCAAAACATTCAGAGTTCTACTCATTATGATTTGTTAAATAAAAATTCAATGTTCAAAGAATATACTGAACAAATAGTATGTGCACATGATTGTGCTAGACAATGCAATGCTTACTTTTAAGTATAATTTAATTTCATTACAGACAAAAACCAAAATAAAAATATTTCCAAATTTGATAGAAAAATCAGAAATTACCAAAAAATCCATGAGAAATATTAATTAAATCTTGAAAGTGTGAATACATCTCTCATATTTTATTTTGCATAGTCAAACACTTCATTTTGAAATAAAAAAATAAAAAAGAATGGTCATCCAAAATGTTATCCATTTTTTTTTCTAATTTTATATGCTCTTTAAATAATTTTAGATCTCATATACTTTATAATTAATGTATTGCATTCATAAAAGTTTTTAAACTATTAAACATTTCTATCCTTCATAAAGATAATTCTATTCATTAAACTGAGCATGATTTCCCTCCAGGTAATAAAATAATTATTACTAAAGAAGCATACAGTTTATTTAAAATATAATACAATTATGGGTATTGTTTCCACAATGAAAAATTATTTTTCTATAACTCCAATTTTATATGAATTTTAAAAGCAATTTGCAAATAACATACCTAAAATAAATAATTTTTCAAAACGAAGCACTTTTTAGATGGCAGATTCAATAATTATGCTTTTATATTATAATTTCATATTAATAATAGTGATGTTTAAAAGAAACTGCATAAACAAATGCGTATAATCATTCTGCATATAGAACTTACAATAATTGCAATTAAATTGTTATTAATTTAATAGTTAATTGTAGTTAATTTAATTTCCTATGTTCTACATTAATATAAATAGATAGTTTATTTTTAACAGAAAAAAAAACTTTATATACTTATAAATGGAGGTTTCAAAATTAATTGCTTAAAATATGGTTAGCATAAAAAATTCCTGAAGATTTTAGTTCATTTATCAGTCTAAAATATACCAAATTTCTAATATTACAAAAAAATTTTATTAAGTTTTTCAACTGAGATAGAAATTTTGCTTCTAAATTGCTGTGGAATTTTATACATTCTGTGTCATGCTAAGAGTCATTACAGTATGAAATTAGAGAATTTTGACTGCATATGTAACAAAAATAACAATAATAATAAAGTACCATTAAAGAATTCAATGCAAAATATGAGATGAATATAATAACTCTATAATGAAAAAAAAAAAAAGCTAATGAATAAGTAGTTTTCATTTCCATTAAAACAAAAGGAAACCTAAATCTATACTCTTGATTAAGGTCATATTAGAATTCACAATAATTACTAATTCTAGATTAAATTGTAGCAAGTAAACTGAGAAAAATCTATTCTACAACATTGCAATGTGTGGATTAGATGCTACAGCACGCAATCAAGTGGAAATTTAATAATAATAATAACATAAGAGAAAGTTAATTTTTCAACTATTCTGATATCAGCATGCTCAATCGTATAAGCATCTGCCTTTTTCTTCTAGATGAGAGGATCTACTCTTCTATATCTGCAAAATGCCTGCTTCATTTCTCAGGAACACATGAGTTACCTCATGAAACTTAAAGCTGTAGTTGGAAATTTATTTAGTTATGATCTACTGATAGATATTTAGAATCATAATGCTCTGTAATCACTGATCCAAGGCAAGAAAAAAATTTTGTGTTAATATACAGATAAATTCATGATGATGATAAAGATAACAGCTTTTAGAAACATTATCATTTACACAATCATAATAAAAGAAAATAACTCTCTCTAGCATCATCAAATCTCTATATCTATTACCAACCATTTGTAGCCTTTCATTTGCTCTCTTCATCATCAACTTGTACAATCCTGAACTATACAGTTCAAATAATAATAGAGTTTGAACAAGTAAAGATCAATTACTCAATATGGGGGTGGAATTGAAATCCTTTATTTCCAAGAATGTAATAGTTCCAAATTACATATGTTTATTTTCTACTATTCTTTACTAATTAATTACTTTTGATAAAGAACTTTGGAGCCATATGAAAAAAAAAAAAAATCTGAATACGCCAAACATTGATATATGATAAATATAGAAATATATTTTATAATTACCTTAATACCAGTACCATTATCTTGTATTTGCAACATTTTAATTCCTCCAGATTTTACTACTACTGAAATGCTCGTAGCTTTAGCATCCAAACTAAAATAAATAAATATATCGTAATTAATAAACACAAAATAAATATATTGTAATTAATAAACACATACTCAATTGCATAGTCAATAGACATAAAATTCACAAAAATAAACTTATAGTATCTAAAGATTTTTTTTAAAAAATCCCACTTTATTATTAACCAAATAAATTATCGTCATTTTTCTACTACATCAATTTTTAATTGATATCTTTAAACAGGGATCTTTCATTTTAATTGAATTATTTCTTTATATTTATAAGAAATTCTCCAATGAAAATTCGTTTTTCTCCAATGAAAATTCCTTTTTCCCTTCTTTTAATTTGAACAAAATATTGTAATTAATATAATAAGAAGAAATCATTATTTTAAATATATTTTTAGGTTTTATAATGTTTCTAAATGACACTAAATACTAAAATATTGCATGAAAGGAAAAAAAAAAAAACATTTCAGATGTTTTATTGGTACCTGTGTTTAGCTAAATAGTATTGTTGAACTTTCATTTTAACCATATTTCAATGATGAATGTAGTTAATAATACAATTTGTTTTCGCTTTTAAAAAAATAAATTGTGAATTATTACTGGGTGTAATATGACATCCTTGACATTTTTTTTAATGATTGATCACTGACATGCAATTAATATAGAAGTAATATTTTATAGTGGAGACATCGATCAGGTACATTTTCATATTTCAAATAAATAATAAGATGCAAGTATAAAGAAGACTTCATTTAATAACTATTTTGTTTTATCATATGATTTCTAAGTAATTTTTTAAGGTTAAAATTATTGCTCGATTACAAAACACGATATAAAATATTAAATACTCTAATAAATAATAATGATTAGTAGAAATATAAACTAGAAGAACCTATAGTATGGAGAAAAAAAAACTATTACTAATTTGGTTGAAGCATCTTAAGTGCATTCAAAATAAAAAAAATAAATAAAAACATATTTAACTCCAATATAAGCAGACAGGAGGAATTTCAGGGGACACTTATTAACAATGATATTTTGCTCAGATATTTAACATTTAACAGTTAGTACTTCACCACATTTGCTCAGTTTTTGAATAAAAAAATAAATAAATAAAAATAATTAAATGATAAATAATAAAATAAATAAAATAATAAATAGTAAAGCTTAAAATCGAGATACATACTAGATTTTTTATTTTTCTATTCATTTATGAAATTATTGCAATAATGAAAAAAATTAAATAAAATTCATGATTAAAAATCTATAGAGTTAATATCAATAACAATTTAATCAAACTAAAGTGCATGACAAGTAGATCACACTGAAAGAAAATTTAGATGAAGTTTAATTAAGAGAAATAATTTTAATTCAATTTTTTAAAAATGTTTTTACAAAACAGGAAAGAAAATATTACAAACCTATTTTCAATTAATTCTTTTAAGGCATTGCATGGTCTTTGCACAACTTCACCTGCTGCTATTCTGTTTACAACAGTTTCATCCAATTTTTTTATTATCCCAACCATTTTCTTGTGATCTAATGATGTTGCTTTATAAATGCTCTGTCTAAAATAGAATAAAGATTTATCAATAACAAAGTGAACATGATTATATAAAATATGTGATATATAGAATTATGGATTTTTTTTTTTCTACTCCTAGTGTATATTTTTAAACTAATATAGGCTTTTCAAATAAATAAATTAATGAATAAATTAGCTATTTGAGAGTTAGTGATAAAAATGAGATTTCCCATCCTGAGAACAATAGGAACAAGAAATTTGTTCATGTTACTCTGGGGTTTACTTTGCAGGTCAATCATGTTGCTTTCAACTTTCAAGGTAATTATTTCTAAAAAATATCAAACTCAGTAAAAGAAACGTCAATGAAAAATTCTTAGATACAAATTATTATTTTATAACATTAAAAAAATCAGTGAATGAGTGACAAGTCATCCATTAAGGCTGCAACACTCTTGAACATTTTTTAAAAGCTGAATTTTCATTTTTTAAATTGAATTTCTTTATTTTTCCACTTTTAAATTTCAAGAAGCTTACTTTGTCACACTGAAATTACAAGCATCTATAAAAACGGGGGAAAAAATCAATAAAAACATAAAATAGAAAGAAAAAAGAAATGAACCAGCAAGCTTGAGAAACGCAGGTCCTGCCACAAAAGTTAGGCACATAATCAAATTGAAGTAAAAAGAAATCCTTTTTCCTTAATGAATTTACAACCACTGGACCTGCAATCAGAGTGGATATGATTATCATTTTTTTTTTAAATCTGATATAAAGTTCATATTTGTTTTCTATTTTTAAAAAAATTTCTCTAACTGGATGTTTATGAGTTTTGGTTTAAATTCTTGTTTCTTGACAAAATCATATCAGTTTTATTGAATATCTATTTTCTTTTTTCAAAGGTGTCTTTTGGGGAAAAAATTGGATAATATTTTTTTTTCTTTAGATGAAGATTTTTATGAAAAACCGATTATAATTAATTATTGCTGTTGTTGTTTATCCAACTTGGTCGACAGTAACATCAAGGGGAAAGGGGGGTTAGGGAAAGGAGATTCTAATTCTTTTATCAGTTGAATTATCATTTAAATATTCAGATAATTTCCTATTGTCAAGGAATTTATATCATATACAGGTTAATAATCTATTTTAATTGTAATAATTTTTATATTTGAATTACAAATAAAAAGTTTAAACTCTCAGAATTTTTTTTAATTGCAATCTTTTGAAAAACATTTTTTGAAACGCTACTAATTTCTCACTAATTCTCATTTTTCTAAGTTAATTACTGCATTTAAGTGAATTACAAATAGCAATGGGAATATATTATTACACCCAAGCAACACAAGCTACAAAGGAATACAATATATATATAAGTGTGTGAGTGAGTGTGCATGCTTCTCGTATATGACCAAAAAGAAGGGAGAAATATTTCAAAATATGCAGCAGTAATCAGAAGTTAAAAGAAATTCAGAAAGCAGAAATGCTAAAAAGATATAAATAGAGAATCTTTTCAAATAAAAGAAGGTGCGAAATTACAACTATTTAATAGTCTTGTATTAAATATATGTTTAAATTTTAAATTATTTTCTGCAACTTTCAAAAAGATTCTTCTTGGAAATATCAAATGGAAAATAAATGTATATAATTTTGCTTATTTGCATATAAAGCTGAAATAAGTTACACAAAATTAAAGTTGGAGATGATAAATCACAAAAGTTTTAATTTATTAAGTCGAGCAACAAGTTGATGAAGTTATATTAAAACTTTATCAATGAAATTAATTTAGTCATCTACAGTTGATTGGTAACAATTTAATTTAAAATTACAAGATTCACAAAATTAATTATAATAAATAAAAAATGAGTTTCAATTTATCTTAGAATGTCGGTAATAAAATTACAGATAAAATATTTGCTAAAACATGATAATCGATTGTAGTTTTTTTTAATATAAAATACACATGATGTTGCCTCATATTTTCTCTGAAAGATTTTAACATCATAAAAACAAAACCTACACACTTACTTTTAAAATATATATATAGCTTAATGTATCTAAACAGCTAAAAAATTAGAAAAATGTTAAATTAAACCATTTTGAAATAAACAAAGAAAACTTATAAAATAAATAAACATAGACATTAGATTGGCACATATGTAGTATATTTAATTGCCCCTGACAACTCTTTTTAAACTTATATCTTAGCTTTATATGATTTTTTTACGCTCCAATGTTTTCAATTTCCACCTGCATTTTGTTGATTTTTACTGCTATCAAAAAAATCACTAACAAATATTCATACTACGTCTTTCTCCTAACTTTGATTATGACAACAAATTTTGTTTTTAGAAATTGTTTTAAGTAATTTTAATATATTTTAAAATTTACCTGTATCGTACATAAAATGTTTACTTGTTTAATGAAATGAAAATATTTATTAGACCATTTATTTTCTGCTTTACACCAAAGCATTTAGGACAATACTAAGCAGGAGAAATAATTATATAAATTGACTAAAATATATAAATAGTTTATAAATACAAATTAGCGCTTTAAATCAAGTTCGTTACAGTTACAACCATTTCTCGAATTTGACTATAATAACATACACGGGAAAATAAGATAATTGATTCATATTTCATCATTAAGCTAAAATTACAGCTGAAAATTTCTATTCAAAAACTCTTCGTTGGTAAAATACACAGTGAATTTTTTATTTTCTTGTCCATGATTTGAAATATAAGTGACGAATCTATTTCCTTCTAAGTGAACATTATAAAAACTCAATGAAGTGAAATGACGCAAAACAAATTGCAATAACCGCGCTTTTGTTGTGCTTTTCGGAAGTCTGTTCTTACGCATGTAATATTATTTTATTTTAGCATTTATTTTACTAACTAAGATAATGGATTTTTTAGAATATCCGGAGATTTCAAAGGAAGAAAAAGGGGGAATGGTAAGTTTTCTGACTGTATTTAAAATCACTATTGATTAGATTGAATCAGTTAGTGCAATATTTGGAATTCAGGAAAGCTATCATTGTGGAGTGAACAGAATACAGTTTTATTTCTGGAAAAATAAGCAGCTAAGCCTACTTATTTTTTTCTGTACATTTTTTATGACAGCTTTTCTTAAGGGCAGTGTCGCAGTCGCAAATGCTATTGTCTAATGCCTGCAAGTACTATTTATGTTCTGTTTTAATTGACGAAGGGCAGAAAAAAAAAAAGTGAATATCTGCTCCTGATTGAAGCATGCAACGTGATTGAAATCTATTATGGTTTCTCTGTTTTTTTATTGCTTATGTTGAATTAGTGTATTATAATTCTTTCTTCAAAGTCTTAATATTATAATCAGCACAACTAAATCTAAATGCAGTTGCTGAAGCTCTCATTTTTTACTGATAATAAATGTAAATTTTATTGTTTTGTTCTGAAATATGAATAGTATTTCTTATTTAAGGCAGAGTTCATTGTTTAGAACTTATTTTGGAATACAGTATGCATTATTTGGTCATGAATTTATATTTTCTTCTCCATACATTTGAAATAAAGGGAATTTCATTATTTGATATTCCATTATTTACCCTACATTTGTGTTGAATCAGCTAAAAGCCTTTAACTTTAAAATGAATTCTATAATTTTTACTGTTATTAGGGGAATGGCTATTTTTTGCCATGCATCAAGATCCAACATGCAGGTGTAAACAATTCAAACTAGTTAAACTGCTTTGTATATAAATATACTTTGTATTTATTTCATTAGCTAAATGATGATTCCACTTATGTGTGCAGTTTGATGTAATCTTGGTAATAAGAATCGAAACTATTTTTTTTTATTTGCATAAATTGAAATCCCTTGATATTAACCCTAAACCAAATTTGGTTATGTTTCATTGAATAGATTTTTTTTTGCAGTCACACATTAAATTATTTTGTGGCAATTCTATATATTGCACTTCTATTGAAGCTTCCAATTGTGACTATTTTTGATAATATGATTGGTTTACAACTGAAAAGTATCAATCTGTACTAAGGCAACATGCTACTACTAATAGATTTTTGATGAGCAAACTATTTTCTGTGTTTGTTGTGACTTATGGCACTTTACAAGCCCGTTGACAGTTGTCTGTCAGCGATTTAAACCCAGTGAGCATCTCTTGTTTCTTCAGTAGCGCCAACTAGGGCCAAGAGTACAACTTAGCTACTTCAAGCGTCCCATTCGCTTGCACAACTCCTTTTTACAAGGGGCCACATTCACACACCTCACAGATATAACAACTATGCCCGAACGGGAATGCCCAGATCACAGGGCAGATGTGCTACCCCTATGCCATGATGCTGGCATGTTAATATTTACAAAATTAATTCAATGATTTAAAATGCAATTTTTTTAAGCTAATTTAAATATTGTTTAATGTATAATTAAGAATGTAAGAATTATTGCATTAAAAAATTCATAAAATTGTATCTTGCCTGTCATATTTATGATTTAAATGGATCTACATTTGCTTGAATCTAGTTTTTAAAAAGGAATTCAAAAAAGATGTTACCCTCCTCCTTCCCCATTTGGTAGTATGTTTACTAGCTCATTGTTGGTCTGAATTTCTACTTCTTAACTATGAAACATTTTCCTAGGTATTGGATCTTCCTTAAATCAAATAAAAATCTTTGAAGCCAAGACCCTTACCATCTAATCATTTTATAGTTAATTTGATATGGGCTAGATTAACTTTTTTTCTATTTTAATTGATTAATTTACTGATCAACATCACTGAGTTTCAAATTGATTGTTAGATTTTTTTAATTGTTATTGAATTTTATAATTTCTTCTGACAATTATCTATATGATGTGAGCATTTTGTATTATAATCTACTCCATTAGAACTTTAGAAAAGGGGTGTCTTTAAAACAATAAAAGTAACATTATTGCTTATTTTCATTTGTTTGTAATATAGATACCTGGTCGGCTCAAACTTACAAACCAGACTATCATTTTTAAAAGTAACAAAACTGGGAAAGTTGATCAAATCCAGGCATCTGAGATTGAAAGTATAAAATGGCAAAGATTGGCAGCTACACAAGGAGTGCGCATCTTTCTTCAGAATGGAACCTTGTATCGTTTTGGAGGTTTCAATGAAAACGTAAGTAATCCTTGCTAACATGAATATTTCTAAGAAAATAATTTTTTTTACCTTACTCTATATGTGTTGATTATTTTTATAGAATTTATCTTTTGGTGTTTGTAGTTTAAAAAGAAAAAGTATTTGAGGGGAAAAAAACTAGAATCAACCTTAAGTTGTTAAATAAATTCACCAGATTTTTAGAGCATTCAATTTGTCACATTTACTATTGAGAGCAAACGATTATGATTCACTTATGATTTGTGTAATTAATGCTTGAATTTCTCAAATGCAATAAATATTTTTTTTAAATATTTCCTGGAAACTTGTTTCCTTGTCAGGTAAATAAATTTATATTCATCATTTCTCTCTCTCTCTCTCTCTCTTTTAATTTTCATGGCTAAATATCATGGTTGTTTTCTTCTATATGCTTAGTGAATTCTATCTTATTACAAACATTTTAATAATTGTGATAAATTAAACTAAGCTTATTTAGTATAATCAATTTTGTTTTTCAGGATCATGATAAGCTAGGAAAATTTTTCCAAGCTAATTATGAAAAAGAATTGAAAACCAAAGAGATGTGCCTGAAGGGATGGAACTGGGGAACAGCAAAATTTCAAGGTATTTTTTTTTTATTATTAACTTTTATTTTATGTACATTTAAGGAGAGATATGCTCATCTAGGCAGGCTATTATCCTGTTAATAATATCTCGGATGGGTTTGTTGTAGAATAATTAACTAAAGTTGTTGTCAAAGATCTCGTGCACATCGGTCAAATGTTTAAGAAATAAAAAATATTATTATTTACAATAGACTTAAGTCTTGATTCCTTACAATTGAATCTTTTCTATCCATAATATTAAAGATCATTCAAATCAAATCTGTGTTGAAACAAGTACAAGCAGAAAAAATACGATACTGATTATAAAGTGGAATACTAAAAGAAAATATTAGCAAAAACCTTGAATTTGATTTATGAGGAACAATATAATTTTTTTAACCTCTAATAAAATCTATCAGTTTAGCATTTCTTTTCCTTTTTTTTTTTTTAAATAACTTTTTCAATTATTAGATGCAAAAACAGAAATTTGAATTTCGCACTTGATCATGTATTAGAAGCAAAGGGGTTGAAATAACCTCATCTATAATTATAGACATAAGTGAAAAATTATGTGTATTAATGTTTGTTTTCTGTTGTTAAAAATATCAATACATGCGACAATGTTCACAACACCATTAAATGATACAAGATATACTTTTAAACTATAGAGCAACTTAATAAGATTTAATAATTTTGATTTTGGGTTTATTTCACAATTTAGTGATTAATTATTAGTGTGTTAAATTAAATTCTGCTCTCTTGTGCAATGTCAAACAGACGAATCATATTTTGGACTAATTTATCTTTGTCAGTTTATCTTTTAAAATTTCCTTTGTTATGAGTTAGGTGTGTAGCAATCAGTTTATAAGAATTATTATTATTTGTATTATTTTTTTTCATTCTCTGGGAGAAAAATTGTTACTTCTTTTTAGAAATTTTTATTTATGTATTTGTGACTTAGTTTATATCTAGCCATATGTATAAGTATATTGATCAGTGTCTTTCACTCAAAAGTATGTATCTATATATACATATATACTTGTAAGTGCATTTTTTTTATTTGTTTGAGACAATATTCTTAAGTAATTTGAATTTACAAGTTTTACAGTGTGATTAAAATAAAGTTTTCCTGTATTACTTGTAAAATAAGTCTTATATTTGTATTTCTTATTATTTGATATCATCAATATTATCTTTTGAATGCATAATATAAAATCGAAATATTTTGAATAAATTTTTTCTGACGTTAGAAACATGATATTGCAATGAAAACAATACAGCTTTTTAATGTAGATTTTGCTTTGTCAGCAAAATAAATATATTAATGAAACATAAAGAGACACTACTTTCTGATATTGATTGGAACTATTTCCAGAATATTAATCCTTATATTTTGATAATGTTTCACTTCTTAGAGTATTTAATTTTTGATTTCTTAATGATAAACAATATGTGTAGATAAGTTATTCAGCATTACCTTTCTATAGACTAGGATTATAAAATCTTTTTGGTTGTATTAAGTGTTAATTATATTACCTCTCCTACCTTGAAATGGGAACTATTGTTTTAAAAAAGGTTTTAACATTTACAGGTGCAGTTCTTTCTTTTGATGTTGACAAAACAACTGCATTTGAAATTCCTCTAACAAATGTTTCCCATTGTACAAGTGCTAAAAGTGAAGTAACAGTGGAATTTCATCAAAATGATGATGCTCCTGTTTCCTTAATGGAAATGAGATTCCATATTCCAACCGACCCAATGTCTTCGATTGATCCTGTGCAGGTACATTTTATTATGTTTATTATCTTATTAAAGATGTTAGTTAAATTTAAACGCTCAGATTGTTTACTGCCCTTGTTTTATATATATATTTAATTATAAAAATGAATGTTTGCATCAATACTCTACAGGCCAGATTGTTGGACATACAGCTACTATATTTGGTATATATATATATATACCTTGGAGGGTGGGATAATGCACTTCAAGGCAATTTTGATAAGAAATTAAGATGAATTTCACCATTTACTTGTCTAATTTCTAACAATAGTATTTTGCCTTCTTCATTATTTAATCAAATATATAAAATTTTCTTTCCATGTTAAAAGCTAAAGAATAAGGATTCTGTTTAATATTTGCAGTTGCAAGTTGAATAAAAAAAGTAATTATACAATACCACAAAATTTAGATGACAGATGGACCATACATTTATATTTTTAATAATGCTATTATGTCATGAGAGTAGTCTTTATTAGAAAGTTGCATATATACTAGGTGAACAGAACATATGTAAGATAGTTAAAATAATGACTTTTAATATCTGAAAATCCAATGGAATCATGAATGTAGAGTTATTTCAAATTGATTTAACTGAATTTGAATAAAACCAGTATCCCAGCAAAGGTGACTTGTATTACATATAACAATGTTTTACTTGTAATTGCAGCTGCTACTGAAAAATAGCTGTTTGATTGGTTATGATTGGTTAATTCATATCAATAAAACAAAATTTGTTTAACTTATATGCTCTAATTAATACTTTTACTGAAAGAAAACTTGCAGGACTTGCGTTTTTTAAAATTCTATTTAAATATTTGTACTTCAAAATTAGAGTGCCTGAATAAGAACTTTGAAATATAATTATTTTAGTAATGCTGTATAATTCATTTTATGGCTGTGCTTGAAAATATTACTTTTAAGAGCTGTGCTAGATTTAGCATTTATGTAAGAATTTTCTTATTTCAAATATGGATTGTTTAAGATCAGGATTGTTGTCTGTGTATATCAGAATCAGGTTTCCTGTATATGTTTTATAAACTGATGAAAAGGTCATTACTAAATACTATTATTTTTTAGGCCTTTGTAGATAATGTTCTGTCTAAAGCAAGTATTATCCAAGCTACTGGAGATGCCATTGTCACATTTAAAGAATTGCAATGTCTTACCCCAAGGTAAAGTTAATTATTTGAAATATATAAACTACAGTTTTTTATTAGCTAATTTTTTAATTATAATAATAATTTTTAATCTGTTTATTTTTTTAGAGGAAGATATGATATTAAAGTTTTCCCAACTTTCATTCAACTTCATGGCAAGACTTTTGATTACAAAATACCAATTACAACAATATTGAGACTATTTCTTTTACCTCATAAGGACAATCGACAGATGTTTTTTGTAGTAAGTGTCAACTATTTGCCTTACTGAGAAAATGTTTGTTTGCTAAATGACATTTTTAAAAATCTTGAATAACAGTAATACATTAATTTTTTATGATGTTTTTCATATGTGTAAATTTAATTTAATCTTAGCTAAAACAGTATTGTATATAAGCTAATTTGCAGTTGTATTATTTATGCTTATTTTGATTATTCTATTTTACATTGGTTCTTAATCTTTTTCAATTATTCTTTAAATGAAATTATTTTATGATATACGCATAAATTTATTTTGAAGCATATTATATGTTCATTCCATTTTATTTTCTATTATTTCAGCTTAGCTTGGATCCTCCAATCAAACAAGGACAAACTCGTTATCAGTTTTTAATCTTGTTGTTTAGTAAAGAAGAAGAAATAACTGTAGATCTAAGTCTTTCGGAGTAAGTTGCAGTGTTTTTTTAAACCAATCTCTTGTTATAAATTAAATATGTGAATTCTTTATATATTATATTTTTAGATAATTTATAAGAAATGTGGTAACTAATAGCTTTTTATGTGGATCTATCAGCCATGAACCCATTGTGGATGCTCTACTCTTTAAAGGCAAGAAAAAAAAAAAACTGTGGGTAACATATTTAGTCTTAAAGGGTTATTGAAATTAAATTTTCGAGAAGATTATATTAATCCTTTTTGATCATATACTTAGTCATAAAATCATGCATCTTTTTACATCCATAAAATATTCCTCTAAATTTTTTGACTGACATATGCGAAAGCCTTAAATTTGTAAGTGCTTATTTGAGCCTTAAACTAATTATTTTGAAGTAATAGCATTTTTGTAAATATTTACCTAATGTAATAATTTGATTTAAATTTAATTCTATATGAAAAGATTCTATACAATTTCAAACAAAATTATCTATGTATTTTTTGAGAGCTAAGATTTTAATATTTATTTCTCATTTATAACTCTTTCTGAAACAAGTAAATTTGTTATATAACCATAAATAATTTACGGAATAACTAGTATGTAAAATGTCTTAAGTCATGAAGTAATAAATATTAAGTATTCTAGATTATTTTTTTTTCCCCTGCATTAAAATTTGCTTTAAAATTTAATTTTGCAAATTTCTTTCAAGAGTTGTGACTTCAATAAATCGATACTATGAGTTTGTAATGGTATTAAACCAAATTTAATATTTTTCATTTTAATGTACTTTTAACATAATAGTAAATTAATTTTATAGAGAAGACATCAAAGAAAAGTATGAAGATAAACTTCAGAAAGAAATGTCTGGTCCAACTTTTGAAGTGATTAGCAGAGTCATGAAAGCTATTGTTCAGAGAAAGATTACAGTTCCCGGATCTTTCAAAGGGTATAGTCTTTAAAATCATTATATATCAAATATTTTCAATTAGAATGTAATCCTTAATTTTTCATTTATTTATTTTGTATTTTTCAGGCATAGTGGTACACAAGCTATTACTTGCTCATACCGTGCTGGCAATGGTTTACTATATCCATTAGAGCGAGGCTTGATATATGTACATAAGCCACCAGTGCATATTAGATTTGATGAAATAGCATGTGTGAATTTTGCAAGAAGTGGTGGAAGTACACGATCATTTGATTTTGAAATAGAAATAAAAACAGGCTTGGTTCATACATTTAGCAGTATTGAAAAGTAAGTCTCTTTTATTTTTGGAACCTATGTATGAGCACATATATTTTACTTGAAAAATTTGATATTTATGAAGCATTTCTACAGTTAGTAAGAGAAGATGGTGGGATAGTTTACCGTGGGCGTTTTTAAACTTCATTTTAGTAATCCTTCTTGCAGTTCTTGGAAAGATTAATAAAATGAATATGATTTTTAAGAAGATAAATTATTAAACTTTTCAAATATTTTTTTACAGTACAATACTTTATAATATATAAAAAATATTGTATCTGGTAAGTACAATATTTTGACAGATTTCTCTAATAAAATTTTAAACACTAGCACACTCTCACTTGATCTATTTACTAAATAAATTAGACATAAATACTTAGAATGTATAGCACATACTTTTCTTACTTTATATTAAATAAAAAAAATGTTCCATACCAGGTTTGGCTTGATATAAGAAATATTATATATCTAGGTTTGACACAATTTTCTCTCCTTTTTTTTTTTCTGATGTGGAATAGTTATGCTAAATTTGTGATTGTATTAATGAATATTCAAAAGTTGATTAATCTTCAACGTTATTTTTTATTTTATTTACAGAGAAGAATATGGACGTCTATTTGATTTTGTAAATTCCAAAAAACTACGCATTAAAAATTGCAACTTGGGATTGGTAATATACATTTTGTTTACTAATTATAGATTAATGCCCTTTTTTTATGCTAATAACAAAACTTCTCTTGTATTCAATCTATAATTATGATTTTTTTATCTATCATCTTCCCTCTATCAGCCTTTATGAGAGTCATGAAAAAAAATTGTAGGAAGTAAAATTATATGATAAGAAATTCTTTTAGTTGTCATCAATAACAAAAAAAAATGTTTAGAAATTTTTGATAAATTTGCGAGCGATTAAAAGATTTTTTTAAATGATATTGATACTTTTTTACTCTATAATATGAAAATTATACATATTGTCAGTATACAAATTTTGAACTGTTTTATTTTTTCTACTACTATTGGGACACTTTTTGTGCTGAGTATTTGTTACCAGTGATGATTCAGTAGGAAATCACTCATAGTTTTCTCTTCTAGTTTTTGATACAACATATTTTTGATTATAGTTTGCTTGAAAGATTTAATTTTACTTAAAAAGAAAAAATAATAACTGTACACATATGATACAAAAACATAAAAATTAATTCTCTTTAGCATTATGTCATCTTTTATATGAAACAAACTCATGATATCATATATATGTATTTCCTCTGAAATTGGAATTGGTCTTATATATGATATCATGAGCCATGAAGGAAGAATCATGTGATCACAGATATTTGATCTCAATCCTGAATAGGTTAGTTTGTTTTTATTTCAGCATTTTGTATTGTTATACCTTTAATTTCCCTTGATTTTAAAGAGTACAAAAGAGAAGCCAACATACAAAGAAGATTTGGTGGATTCTGATGAAGAAGATGAACCTGATGCATACTTGCAACGTGTTAAAGCTGAAGGCAGGGAACGTGAAGAAGGTGGTGGCTCCACTGATGAAGAATCATCTGATGAGTCCTTTGCACCTGAGGAGAGTGGAAGTGAAGTTGCTGAAGAGTAAGTAATTAGTTTTCTTTTTTTTTTTCAGTATACTTATTGTAATTAGTGATACTTAGATAGTATTTACATAATTAGTATCAGATTCTTGATTTTATAAATTGATCTTTCATATTAAACTGCAATGGAAGCCAATGTTATGAGGGAGGGATTAAATAAGTTAATATGTACTGTTTTTGCTTTATTGTTAACCAGCTATCAATGAATCATAACATAGAACAGAAAGACAAATAAAGAGATATATCTAAGTATTTATATTTTAAATGCTTTGTCTTATCCTTTTTTATTTTAACCTTCTTAATTATTTTATTCTATTTTAACCTTTCCTTATTTCCATATTCATTTTTAAATGAAATATTTATTAAATTTTGTGTACTGTTATAGCTAATATGCTGAATTTATAAAAGCAATTTTAAATTTTTTTGTTATATTTTAAGAAAATAACAAAATGTAATTATTTAATGTTGTCCATTTCTATTAATCAAATGAATTATTATTTTTTTTAGTTCTATAAGTCTTTGATTTTTGCAGATTAATTATTGTAAAAAGAGTATAAAATTAGAAATCATTCATTATCATAATTGAAATAATGTATTGGGCTTGAAATCCAGCTATATAATGTTAATATAACATATTTAATATGCAGTGAACTCTTAATTATTTACAATAGTTAGTTTCAAAAAGTTACTAAAAAAACAAATAAACAAATTTTTAAAAGGATTGTTTTAGAAAACATGCATGGGGGGAAAAAATTGATGTATTTTTATGGAAAATATAGAAAATTTGCTTGTATAGAAATCTGTTTATTGCATCATAACTGCATAATTGTGTATTCAGCTTCCTACAGTAAATAAAAATTGTTAAAAAGCATTTTTATGCCTTTTTCATCCATTTTATAAATTAATAATGGTTGTTGTGCTTGTCATTTTAATGAATAATGAAGAATTTAATGTTTATATTTACTATATTAATACTAAAATTCTTGACAACTGCATATTAAAATGATAGTGGGAGAGGATGGGCATCAAGTTTTTGTTACTTTCTCATTTAGTGTTATTTCTTAGTAATCAAAAAGTTGAACCAACTTAACTGTTGATAATAAGCTGAAATTTTCAGATGATAATCTTCTTACATATTTCTAATGTTTTCATCTTATATCTTTTAATTTTGTGACAAAATGGATTCTTCCTCCTACATCAGCCAAATTCTGTTCAATAAATCTGAGATATCTTAAATCAAAGATTTAACTCTAAAATATTTCTGCAAGGTATTTGAAATACAGTTTATAAATTGAATTTTCATTATTTACAATATCTCTTTTGCTTTGATAAATTTTGATGAAGTATATGTTAAATTTTTATATTCTCATCTATCACTTGATAGATATGACAGCAATCCACCTACTAGTTCAGATAGCGATGATGATTATGAAGGATCTGACAAAAGTTCTGGAGATGAATCAGAAACAGAAGCTGCTCCAAAAAAAGTAAAAGAGAAGAAGCCAAAAGAAGTTAAAAAATCCAAAAGTGCAAAGACAGTGGTAAGTGTGCAGCAATTCAGAATTGTATATAAGAATTTGAATTTATCAAACTTTTTGAAACTTAATAGTGTTAAAAAATTGTTAAATCATAGTATTGAATAACACTATATATGCATTTGTCATAATAAGCTTATTCATAATATTATGCTAATTATCTTTTTAAAATATTAAAAATTGCTTTAAGGAATAAACATTTATTTTAAAATGTATGCAAAATTAAATATTATATATTGAAATTTCAAATGGTAATTCAAATTTAATTAATGTATCCAAGCTCTATATTGAATTTGATAAATGTTCAAGCTCATTTTATGAATGGAAATATATTGATTTCTTTTTAAAAGAATTCAGAAATACATGATAGGGTATGCAGAGAAAAAACTATCAGTGATCTGGAAATTATCATACCAGAAGGTGGTTGAATAAGCAAAAATTATAGATATGGGGAATATTCATTAAAAAGCATTTTCAGAACAAAATCTTTTTTGCTCTAAATTTTAAATAGAAAATGATGCTATTTATAATAAATATTGCCTAATGTAATTCAAAAATCTGCAAAGCTGCCTATGTAATTCAAAATATGCAAAACTGCCTAATGTTTGTCATTCTTAAGTTTCTTGCATATTTCAATAGCATGTATGTGTAATGACTTGTTTTCATTTTAAAACTCTCTATTAAACCTATTGAAGGCAACAGATTATAAGAGAAGTTAGATTGCTGTAGTGTTAGAATACTAAAAGTTTAATGTGTGTAAAATTGTAATAAACCCCTTTCTGTTTAAGGTTCTTTTATTCATGTATTTTAATATATGCATTTTTTTACAGAAAGAACCTGGTATGCGAAAGAAAAGACAAAAGAAGGAAAAAGATGAAAATAAGCCCAAACGCCCTCCTTCAGCCTACTTCTTGTTTTTGGGTGATATGCGAGAAAAAATTAAAAAGGATAATCCTGGAATATCTATAACAGAAATTACTCGAAAGGCTGGAGAAATGTGGAAGGAAGTAGCAGACAAAAGTGTAAGATAGCTTTCTTGTGACTTTTTTAAAAATTATTATTATTATTATTATTTGAAAATATAATGAATTAAGTATAAATATTTTCAATGTTTGTAGAAATGGGAAGAGAAAGCAGCTGAGCTCAAAAAGCGATATGAGGTAGCAATGGCTGAATACAAAGAAAGTGGTGGAGGAAAAGTGTAAGTGCAAATAAATTTATACCTTAGACTTCTATTCATTTTTGTTGTAAAAGGGGAGAGGCTTGAACAATACCTTCCCTTTTTATAGCTTTGTAATTAGGAATTTTTTTAATTAGATTTTTATGTAAAGTTGTGCAGTTTAAATTAAAAATTTTGCATGCTTCCTTTGAAGAATATTTCATCTTAATGGGAGAAATATAGTAAAGTACTCTTAGAAGTTAAAAATGTAAATGAAAGAAATACAAGAAAAAAGATTTACATTGAGGAAATTTGTTTTTATTAGTAATAATGTGTGGATGGAATTCTAACCAAGATTATATAGATTATTGTTTGAAATTAAATTATTAATTATTAAATAAATTCATAATAAAAGGAAGTGTGTTGTCTACTGTTTATGAATGTGACCTTTATAGCTTCTGAAATAAAAATCTTTCTTCTTAACTCTAATAAAATAATGAATTTCTCTCATAGAAGACTTTGAGAGAAACTTTTACATATATATACATTTGTGTGAAAAGAATATATACATTTGTATACAAATTTACATTTGTGCTTCATTTAAAAAGGAATCTAAAATGTATTTCAATATTTGAATTTTATTGGTCAAGAGTACAGTGGAAGGATTGAATATGTAAACTTCTTCCTTCAATTTATATTCCATGACTTGCCTTAATCTATTTGACAATTAGTGGCTTATTATTTTTGTATTTAATTTGAATAATATTACCTATTGCAACCTAGTTTTAATAAACAATATACAGTAGCTTTTATTCTTGTTTTGAATATAATTTTTTTATGATTAATATTTTTTTATAACCATAATATTTTAAGTTTATTAAATTTATTTTGTTTCTGCAGATCAAAAGAGAGTAAAGAACAAAAAACTCCCAAGAAGGATAAGGACAAAAAAGCATCTCAGGCTACAAAATCTCCAACTAAATCTCCCGGTTCTTTCAAAAGCAAGGAATATATTAGCAGTAGTGCGGACAGTTCTGATAGCGAAGACAAGCCGTTGAAGAAGAAGAAAGATTCAGATTCTGATGATGATAAGGTCAGTTAGTTATTTTTGTCTTATAAAGATTAGAATATTAAACTGAAAATTCAGAATAATTGCAAATATTGTCTAAGTTTATTATTTTAGGTCAATCAACAGCTGGAATCTTAAGGAAGCATCATTCATTGAGGTGACTTTGTGGATTGACCTAAAATAATGAACTTAGACAATACTTGCAATTATTCTGAATTTTCAATTTAATATTCTGATCTTTATATGCAAGTTATCCAATTCTGATCGATTTTGATTGCACTAAAGTAGAATGTTTTTAAAATGTAATAATATTTATTTTTGCTAAGTATTATTAATAGGAAACTGTATAAAATTTTAAAGTGTGTGTGTGTGTGTGTGTGTGCGCGCGCACACACGCCTTGAGCTTTATATCTTATAGAATAATTTGCTAACTCTAATATATACTTACCTCTAGTAGTTTAAATTTAGTTCTTGGACTATGAATGAAGTGAATGCCTTCTTGAATGGTAGTATCTAAATTATATGAGACCACTTTTTATTGTTATGCCCTCATCTCTCAATCTTCTTCCCTTATTGAAATTTTAAAAAAAAATTCTTCAGAATTTCACATAAATATAAAATTGTATGATCTGTTAGAAGTAGTTTTAAAAATTTGTAGATTATATCTTAATATATCATGTAGTGTCTACTGCTTCAACATTATGTGAATGCTTTAAATTCTTATCTGGTTTAGAGGATTGCTAGCTTCTTTGTTATTTATGCAGATACAAAAACAAATTAGTATTAAATAGTAGATTTAAATTGTGTAAAATGTGTAATGTATGGATTATTTAAAAGTAATAACTTTTTTTTATTTCAGATGGAAATTGATGAAGGTGCTTCTGATAATGAATCAGGGTCTGATTAAAGGACTTGAAACTCTTGTAAATAGTGAAGTTGTAATCTAATTTGTCTCAATAAAACATTCTTTTGTATAGATGGATGTAATTTTTAAAACCATCCATAGTTGTTACAGAAATTAGGTGAAAATCACTGAATTAATGGATATGCAGTGAAAAATTACAGAAAACTACAAAAAAAAAAAAAAAAAAAAAAAAAAAAAAAATATAAACTTTAAATAAAAAAAAACGTCAAAAAAACCTACTTATCAATTCACCATTTACAAAATGCTATCGTTAAAGGAATTATTAGCATATTTGGAAAAAATAAATGGCATCTTGTTCTAGCATGAGTACAAAAATACTGAAGCTGCTTCTCATTGCAAAATTAGACATGGGATTTTCTTATGATGTTAAACTGAGTATTGATGGCTTTAAAAATCAAAAATGATTGCGATTGAATGAAAATGAATTGTAAATGTCTGACAAATAATTTGTTTAGACAAGACAATTATGTTGAGTGATTTATTAAAATCATTTCCTTTATTTAATTAATCAATAATAAATGTCTGTTGAATAGTGTTTGAAAATATTTGTTTCAATTTATTCTTTGGAAATATCTATTCTTCAATAATTAGTTGCTACTACATTAAATGTAATATAGCTGAAAGAAGTACTATTAATAATTTGGATGGTATGGATTATTTAATAATGACTTGGTAGTCCTAAAAGGTTATTTACATTAGCAAACATATTGTTTCTTACATTAGTAACTGGCTTAAATAAATGACCACACTGAATACTTGCTGTGGTCATTCTACAAATTAAAAATAAACCATATATTCTCTGAAAATTATTTTCAGTGAATGTATGGTTTCAAAACTTTATAAATAAAACAATTTTAATGACAGAACAGCTTATTAATGTTCTGTCCCATCTAATTGATGCAGATTTTACAAAAAAAAAAAAAAAAATGTTGATACCACCAGAGCAAATTTAGTATATAGCCTCTGGTTTATAGAAATAGTCTAATTCTCAAATACAAAGAAGCATGGTATAAAAAGGAATTGTGATTTTGATCAACTGTGCTGATTTTGTATATGAATCCGAGGCTACGGATCTTCAGGACTTGATGGTGTGCCTTCTCAATATATTTGAGCATGTCTCTGTGAAGTTAGAAAGAAACTGGATATTATCCTTGTTACTAGCATTTTGCACATTGTTTTATGTGAGTAAGAAAACCTTTGTGAATGTCTGCTACATGTTGAAAACCATTTGTTATTATCTAGTACAGTTTTAAAACTTAAACTTGTAAAAATACTTTATGGTTACAAATATATTGGTTTGAATAATAATTCATGAGCATTTTCTGAATTTCATTTATTATATACATATTCCTCTAAATTGCCAAATAAGTTTATAAATCTCTATTTTTGAAAAGCCAAAATTAATGATTTATAGTATATAAAAGAATAATGATTCTGCAAATGCTCTGTTCGTTCCATTTTAATTATCTGAATGTACACAAAAAAATATATATATATAAAATTTAGGAATAAAAATGCAGTACCTTGTAAAGCATCAATTCTTCTGGGTATTTTTTTAATAGAAATAAAAATTTGTAAATTATTATTCAAATCAATAGATCACAGATTATATGTTATATAGCAAGGATGTCAAACTCAAATGTTATTGCCTGTACTTTTTTTAAATGGAAACACAATAAGAGGGAAAG
>JAPMOR010001613.1:0-16487 GCA_026543865.1 Argiope aurantia
TCATATAGAATTCTACACTATATTATTTATATTATGTATCTATCTATTAAACTTATTTTTGTTTGTTTTGTGGAAGCTTTATATTTTTAAAAGCCTATATTTTAATGAAAAATATCTTGTATTTTCTGTTATTTTCAAGTTACATGATATTCGGTATTTTCTCAAAGTATTTATTTTAAATATATTGAAATGAAAATAAATACAATTCAAGTATTGAGATTGTGCCTCGTTTTGGATAAGATGTGGAATTTATTTTCCTAAGTTTAGCGGTGGATATAAGCTTCAAAATTATTGCATTGTATCACAAGCTATTAAAAATATTTTAAAAGTCGAATATTTTTTGTTATTTTATAAGCACAAAGTCTATTATTTCTTAATGTGTGTATGTGTGTGTGCAATCTACCTCCCTATAAAAGGGGATATCAACTATTATTTGGTAGGCTATAGATTCATAAGATTTATTCTTCATATAATTATACAGAAAACATACATTTTAGGTAGAGAACTAACCCGTAAGTTTTAATGTCGCGCAATATTATGTAAGCTAGTTTATTATCTGTTACTTTTCTTACTTTTTATAAATTAAAAATTCATCAAATTAAAATTTTATAAAGCCAACAAATTTGTTTTTGTTTTCAGCACGATGTAAATGTCGCTGCAGTTTTACAGGCTTTGAATTTTACAAACATGCCAAGGCCTCCCTATTGCGCCACGTTGTTGTTCGAGTTGCACGAGATGTCCGATGCTTTAATGGCTGTGCGGCTACTCTACTTAAACTCCACCGATCCTCTTTCTGATATCGGGGAGCCACATATTTTAGTACTGGATGGCTGCTCTGAATTTTGTCCCGTAGAAAATTTCACAAAAAGGATTGAACACTTGATACCGGACAACTGGGAACAAGAATGTCAAATGATAGATTAGATACTGGTGAAAACCTGTAAGAAAGAGATACTTTGTATTGTTGAAAATGGTAAATGAGATGACACTCAGGAATCTCCATTTTTGTTACATGACCAATATATCCAAGCCATTCAGTTTATAAAAATGTGTTTCATTCTTTATTTATGCAATAATTTTAGTTTAGTAAATTTAGTCAAATACACTTTGAGAACATTATGAAAGAAGATGCTTTATTTCGAAATTTGTTTACTTTAAATTTTATGACTTGAAACTATTCACAGACTGAAAACACTTAAAAGAGATTTTATTTTCTTTAAAGAAATAAAGAAAATTATTTATTCTTCTTATATAGATATTCAATTCAATTTAAAATAATATTATGCCTATTTTTGTTATGTTATTTCTCAATAAATGCTTTCGCGACCAACTGGCTAGCAGAAAATATTGATTATATTTCAATAAAATCCTCTATGCTTATATTAATGTTCATCATTCCCCAAATAAATACTTTTAGACACCAAATTTTGATACAAGACACATTTTATTTTAAATTCTCCTGTTCTGTTCTTTTTGTATATGAATCATTCTAACAAAATCCGATGACACCATTCTGTTATTAAAAATGCAATTGTCAAAATTATCATTCATTTTAATTTAGTAATATCGTAAGTTCATTTTTTAACCTTTATTTAATTGGTACAGAAATTGAACAGAATCCTTTTTCTCTTTATTCAACATTGGAAGAAAATCATGAAATATAATATTTCACGGATCAACGAAACAGAAGTGAATTTCACTTTAACAATAAAATCAATTGTTAAAAATTAATTAAAAAAATTTCAAAATTGCCATAATTCTAGAAATGTTTGCTGAAATAAAAATATCGTCATTAAACACATCAGCTATTAAATTTCGAAATGCTTCAATTTTTATTTAATTAAAATTATACTTAAGATTTAAAAAAAGTCTCACCAAGCTACGCACTTTTATGTGTACACACTTATTTACAAATTTTACACACTTATGTGTCAAATTTGGAATCATTTTACCGAACAATTTATCCATGTTTAAATTCTATTTTGTTATCAATAGAGTTAACTTGAAAAATGCAAAAATCGTAAAGATTTTTTCTTCTAAATGCCATGAGTAATACATAAATTATCATAATAAGCATGCTGATAATTAACATTCTCTTATGCTTTCTTCAGAGTAATGCATTACAATATTATTAAGCGCAGTAAAATCACAATTAATAATGTTGTCATAAAAATTCTTTTAAGTTAAAAACATTTCTTACAAGATAAAGATACGTGGTGGTGTAATAAATACGAATATATATATATATTTTCTTAAACTTTCTTAGTCAGCATATTTCATTTTCTAATACTCATCATTTATAAAGACTATATACTCTAGTAATAATAAAAGCAAATCTATGTCTGTTCATTTATTTGTTTTGGTACTATGATGTGTACCTGAAATCGATTCAAAATTTTGCACAAATATTCTTTGAGAGGGTGAAAGATTACCAAGTGATTTTTTTAAAATTTCCATCAATAAAATTTTTTGCATCAACTTTCTATTTTTTCGAGCTAACTTTCGGAAATATAGCACACACACACACACACACACAAAAAAAAAGAATTAAAATAAATAAAATTCAAAGAATGTTCTTTTCTATGATGTCAAATGAGCTGTCGTCAAATTATTTTCCTCACTTTCGTAATTTTTTAAATGTTTTTAAACTTATTTTGCCAAAATACTTTTTTGCAATTCATTTCATTTAAAATGAATTCAAGCCATTTTGTTTAGTACAAATACTTAATTATGTGTTTCTCCATCATTGTTGACATTTCATTAAAGAATGCATAACTTTTTTTATACTTTCATAATCGGAATACAAATATTTTATGGATTCTGTAAATTAATTAAGATATAAAATAGGTTATGATGCAAATGAGATGGCTGAATATCTGTGCTTTCTTTCTCAGATAATTTTCATCAACGTGTGTTAATAACATCTACATAATCTATTTAACACATTCAAGTGAATGAATGAATTATTTCATCTAATGTTATTAACACATAATATGAATTAATTAATCATGTTGCTGAGTAAATTTCATCATCTGTTTGTTTTCTTAAATTGGGAATATCAAATTTTGCATAAGATATTGAATTAAAATGGAACATAATTATTATTGATGATGCATAAAAAATATTTAGTTTTCATTTATTAATGCTAATATGAAATCATTTTAAATACCTTTGTAATAATAATACTTTTTATGTGAATCCTTTTAATCAATATGTATAAATAAACTTGTCTTTATTAATCGCGTTTGGTGAATAGGTTATTTTCTTCAAAATTACCGTGTTATTTTATGTTAATGACATCAGAAATTGATAGAATATTCTTTATGATTAATATATGAGAGGCTGTCGATATATTATTCGGCATCAAAAAGACATCATTCGGTATTATTATTCAGCCATATATTATAAACATTTAGCCAGTCTTTTTCCAAAGAAGGTTGTTTGGTAGGTGGTATAATATTTAGTATAATATATTAAAAATTCTGGTATTAGCTCACTACTGGTAATTATTTAAAGACTCCGTTCAGTTTACTTTTGAAATACATTCCGAATTTTTTTAAAAAAATAAATGCTACAGCTCCCAATATATTTCCTTTAAAAAATACTTGTGGAAACAGGATTAAAATAAAACTATTTTTATCTTTTTTTAGTGATTTAGAATAATTTGTTCCTTAGTTATAATGAATAACTTTTTATTATCAATATTGGTTGCTTATTATTCTTTCAATGAAAATATTTTATTTACTTTCTTTATCCATATTCATTCCTACCATATTTTACTCAATCGCCCACATACTCAGTCCATAAAAGGTCTTCAGTTTCTTTCAATTCAATTGTAATTTTTTTTAAAGTGTATTTGTTATTTATGTTTTAAAAGAATTACCTCAGATTAATGTAATAAATCAGTCGTTTATATAAAAGCCTATTCTAATGCTATGAAATGCATATTTTGTGTACATATCATTGCTGTTATAGTTATAGGCACATTTAAAAAATATATATTTTTTAAGTGTCTATGAAAAAGGTACATCAAAGGTAAAGGTTCAAGATTAAACACACGTTACTAAATAAAGAATTTAAAAAGAACTTTTAATAACATGATGTCACTTGACAAGCATTCTTTCTGTATCTTCCATGACGTAAATATCGTTAGGCACAAAATATTACGGCTGATGCAATCGATGATGCATCCTCAATAAACAGCAAGATAAAAAATATATATATATATATAAGCGTAAAGTATTTTGCTGCTTTGGTGTTCTGGATTATAGATTTGCATATTCTTCAAACGTTTTTTTCTGTTTGTTAATTTAAATTATAATTTTTAATTGCAATTTAAATTATAATTTTTAATTGCAATTTAAATTATAATTTTTAAATAAAATAGGTATTTGTGATAATTGTGATTTAGTGATTTAAAATGGTTATCTAGCGTAATTTGGAAGCTAATTTATTAGTTAGTTGAGGAGAAACGAAATATTTTGCTGAGAAAAATATTATTAAAAGAGGAAAATTGTTGGGATTCAATAGATGGCAGCATTTGCCAGACTCAAAACATTTCCTTTAACTTGAATTTTAGTCTTTGAGAAAGGAAAAAAAAGGCTAATTTATTTGGTTCACTAAAACAAAAAAAGTCAAGTCGGATTGAATTCAAGCATAAATGGTACACCAATTTTATTTAAAAATTATCACTAAATAACACTTTTAAAAAAACTTCTTAAATTTTAACTACTTAAAACCTGGTAAATGAAAAATATAATCCATTATTTGACTATATAAATTCAGCAAAAATTTTATGAATATGGCCAGGGTTTTTCTTTGCATTCAGTTTATGAAGATTCTTTAATTTTAAATAAATAAATAAATAAATATATTGACTGGCAGACATTTTTTAAAATGTCATTATATTTCTGAATTAAAAATCAGGATGCTTTTACATGAATTATATTCTAATTGAGTGTTTAATTTATAATTCGCAATTAAAATTATTATAGAATCTTCAAATCATTTTTCCAAATTCTCTACGAGTTTGCCCTTTCAGAACGGATTAAAAAAATTAATTAAATGATAATTAAGTTCTGAAATAATTAAAATATTTAATTTTCAACGTGAAGACATAATCTTACAAACTGTGAAAACTATCCTTACAAGTCAAGATATTTCTCTATATTTTAACTATATTGCTCAACATTTAGAGTGTTGCATAATATCGTAAAGACATTGTAACTTTATTGCTGGCCATATCAGAGAGTACATGAAAAAGATATTATATAATTGAATACTTATAAACATAAAACAAAAGTGTAATAAAAATATATAAATAATAAATTTTGGGTGAAAACCATGTTTTCAAAACCATATTTTTATATTTAAAATAGCTGAGTTTTTTTTAAAATTCTTATAAATTTATTTTTTATTTTATAATCTATTACTTTTTATATTATCTACTAGATGGCACCAGGGGTAAGGAATAAAATGAAAGATGTGTGTTAAAAGAAAACTAGAAGGAAAAACTATTTTTAACGCATTTTTAATGCATCCTTGATTTCTTTGATTTTTTTTTTAAACTTTGATACAAGAACAAGTGCAGCACCTAAAATTACAATGTCATAATTTCACATCAGTACCTTTCTTAAATGTGTTCTTCACCTTCTGTAGTCCACATTTAACTTTGAGATGACGCGAACAATAACCACGATATCACACTAAGGTATGCTTAAAGAACGGCAATTTGCTTTCTTGCGTTTTTTATTCCCAATAACCCTAAACTAGCTTAATATTCAAAGTGTGATCTCCCATTTTCACTCTCTCATATACGAAGTATAAAGAAAATATAGTAATCGTCAAAACATTTAAATTCGAAATTTTAAGGAATTATTACAATTTAGATCTCCCTGACTGTGAAAGACATATTTTTTTGAAAATATCTGTCTGTATATGTCTGTGACAAAAAAGCTTTGAGCTAGACTGCTGAAATTTAGAATACGGTTTTTACACCAAATTTATAAATAAATATCACATTTTAAGTGAATATGCTTTGAGGATGGCCATCTTTCACGATAATTAGTTAGCATGATAATTACAAACAAAAAGAGCAAAGTAGACAAGACCACACCGGTCAGTTAAATATCTTGTTGTTATGATGTATTTTGAAAATTTGTGAAATATTTGTGATACGAATAATTTGTATATTATCGATTGAGGAAAGGAAAGTGAGGACTTTGTTTTCTTATATTATATTGTTTAAAATAAGTTGAAATTATCAAATGTACATTATCAAATTATCAAATGTCAAATGTACAAAAGACCTTTCCTGACAAGATATACTTAAAAACAAATGTTTTGCTTTCTTGCAGCAAATTAATCAAAAAGATTTGTATCGTAAACATCAATCTTAAAATTCACGATATCAATCATAAGAATCATGATGTCTAATATATCAGCATTTCATACATTTCCGTTTTTTTTTAATTATTTCCAATTTTGATCAAGCAATTTCCACAACATCACGCTGATATATTGAAAAAATATTTTTTTTAAATTGCTATTTGTTGTTTTGACTTGACTGAAACCTGAAATAAACATCCCATACCCCCTTTACTCATACAATGTTATAATTATGTTTACTTTTTACTGGAATGATATTTACGAAATGAGAAATTCCATCTTTATTTCTTTCTGATATACTCGAAAACAATGCACTTTTTAGTGCTCAGTCGTTCGAAATAGACGAAAATTTATTTATTTTATATGCATTCATTACAACATATTGATGATTTCTTTAAACTGGCATGAAATTTGAGAATTGCACAATTTTAATTATTTTTGCAGAAATAAATTAGTAAGAGATGTTTTGCTTTTTAGCCAACTACTGATCTGAATAAACAAAACATTAATTCGCGTATACCGACATCTCATTTGATTATATTATATTGTAACAATTTTTTTAAACAGGCATGTCATTTGAGAATGGTGCTATCCCGATAATATTATGTCGAAATATTTTAAGAAACAAATATTTAACATTCTTGATTTATTTTGGTCCGTATAGGTTAAAATTCATTTAATTTATATGTGCCAATCTCACGTTTAATTATGATCTCCCTATTATTTATCAACTCCTGTTTCATTATTTGAAAATTGAGAGATATAGATGATACTACACCGAATGTTCCCGAAAACAAGTTTTGAATTTATTTTTGGTCAGTATAGGCTGAAATTTATTTATTTTACATATTTTTTTTCATAAAACGACGTTTTTTTTTAAACTGGCAGAAAATTATTTGATAATTAGCAAATTTCATGTCATTAAGCCGAGATATACTGTAAAATAAATGAGTCGCTTTCTTATATTCTATTGGTCAAATAGGCTAAATTTAATTTAGTTTGCATACGCCTTTTCCCTATTTCTAGATATTATACCTATGCCATTATGTTTGTGAAATGAACAATTTCGAAGTCATTATTCCAAATATACTGGAAAACAGATGTTTTGATTTCTTGCATTCAGTTGAGCGGAGAAGATTGCAATTAATTAAGTTTGCATATATACATTATATGATGCTGTAGCCGTATTTTCTTGAAAATAGTATAAAATTTAAAAATTGAACAATTTCGATGATTTATGCCTATATGAATGGACAAACCGATATTTTGCTTTCTTGCCCTCTGCTGATACCAGTTAGCTAAAATTAATTTACTTATTTATTTATATGAAATTATTATCTCATTCATTATATAAGGGGTTTTCAAATGGAACGGTACGAAAGGACACTGAGTATAAATGTAGACTTTATTCAAAATATACACACTAGGCCTGAGCACAACGATCCCATTGATTAACGAGTCGAAGGATTCCTTGTTCACAGAATTACTGTGGACGTGAAGAGACCCAGTCCTTCAGAGCGTTCTTGAGTTCAACGTCCATTTCTCGAGCACATAAGAACCATTGACTCCGATGTGTACTATGAGACACTCCGAAGACTACGAAGGTCCATTAAGAACAAAAGACCGGGCTACTCATGAAGGGTGTGGTTCTGCTCCATGATAATTCACGTCCACACGTCTCTAGAGTCACACACGCGGAGCTAGCCAAGTTCAAGTGGCAGCAGCTCGATCATCCGCCATCAGCCCGGGCACGTCGCCCTGCGATTTTTATATGTTTGTTCCCCTGAAAAATATCTGAAAGGGAAGCGCTTCAATTTGGGCGGCGAACTCAAGGACGCTGGGAAGGTCTCGTCACGACCACAGGAATTCTGGGAACGAGGAATCCTTCGACTCGTTAATCAATGGGATCGTTGTGCTCAGGCCTAGTGTGTATATTTTGAATAAAGTCTACATTTATACCCACAGTGTCGTTTCGTATTTTTTTATTTGAACACCCTTTTATCATAATTGTGAAGATATTTTCTTTAAACAGCATGAAAAAAGATTTGGAAAATTTAGATGATATTATGCCAAATATAACGGATACAGAAAACTCGTATTTTGCTGTAAATATTTTCTTAAATGACATGGAATTTAAAAAATGAGACATTTAGATGATATTAAGATATATATATATATATAAACCAAAATAAAATGATATAAATATGTACGGTGAAACAAATTTTTTGCTTTCTTGCGTTTTGCGCTGAAACTCGTTTAATGTATATGTACTTATCTACCATTTCCAGGCACCATATTATTCCTCTGCTTTAATTCTATTTGTTATAAATTTCCTTTCCGCTAGAATTTCAGATCTCCCTCAAATTTGGATCATCTCAATCTGGATTGTTTGCCTATCCAAGTCCATGATAGCTCAAATCTGAAAATAGCTAAATGGATGAAATTTAGCATGCAGTTTTATCTATATAATTGGACGCCTGAAACACATTTTAATTCAATTCCATCATAGAATTCATCCTCTCTCAGGTTGTATTTTTGAGAATATTTGTTTTAATATAAAAAAAACCCCTGCAATAAGTTCGAAAAATGAAAAAATATCATTTGAATTTCATGTCTAGAATTCCAGGGCTGAAATAAATTTCAAATAAATTCCATCATTGAATTGATACTCTCTCAGTTTGTATTTTAGAGGGCATTTATTGTACTATAAAAAAAAACAATTACTTCGACAAAGGAAAAATATTAAAACAAAATGGTGGATCTTTAACAAATTTCGGACCAAGTCATTGGAAATAAAGACGCTAAAAATGCATACTAATTTTTTTTCACTCAGGTATGCATTATATTGTATTAGTATGCAAAAGGTACAAGAGGAGAAAACTCCGTCGAATTTTTTTTTAATAGTTCGAATAATATGTAAACTCCAACATCATTTTTTTGAAAAGAGAATTTTCCCGTTCATGAACTAGATCAAACATTTCACAATGACATCTACATCTATGGCATGGAATGTATATATCAAATTTCTCCTTCTAGCCAGACGCGCTTTTGAATAATTGGTATGTATATACACATGCTTATACAAACAGGCACACAAAGCATAGCATTTCAAAATGTTTCGAGCCAGGGGCGATGCGGGAAGTCGCACAATACAGTCACAACCTTCACAGGGCGCAGAACACTCCTATTTATAAGATACCAGCATCTAACTCTTTTATCTAAGATGCCTTTAGAAGAATGGGCACAGGTACAGTCTCAAAATGCAATAGACATTCGTCAACGCCATGCATTCCTTTCCAACGAAATCTCAATTCAATTTTTTCACATTAATTTACATTCACAACTATCATACGAGATATAAATCAATTAATTTAGAAATTAAACCAAAAACCCAAATCAAATCGTTTTTTTGAACAATAATTCAGTGATAATGTTCTTAATTTAGTCTTAAATTCTGAAATTTTGAAATAGTGTATGAACATTTTACCATTGTCATCCTATAGACCAATGTTTTCTTTCATTTTTCTTCATAATAAACACAATCTTGTATTAATTCTTCAATTGCACCCTCACTTTGACTGTATTGGCAAGTGGCAACACTATGGTTATTGAAAAATAACAAACAAAAAATTTCTGAATGAGAGAAACGTAAATTAAACAAATCCATATAATTTCAGCTTTCACAATAAATTGTTTATAAAGTCATACACAATTCAAATAAAAGTCTGAAAAAGTCTCGGAAAGATTGCAGCAAACCATTTGCTTACTTCAGCGCATTGCTTTACATTGTGAATACTTTTCTTTATCACATAGACGATCATTCTTCATGTATCATTTTTGAATTAACAAATTAAAATAAGGCAGTAGCACCGCTGTGTCAGCAATAACTACAACTTCTTTCTATATCAACTACATCGGTTAGAACACCTTCAAAAGCTACATCAAGTTTAATTAGATCAAATATTCACTATTCTCTGTGGCAGAAATATTTTTCTCAGAAATTGAAGAATTACTTGACTAACGTTGATTCAAACGTTGACTAATGCTGGTCTTAAGAGAAAAAAATGTCCAAGAAAGCAGTTTTCAGATATTCGTTTCGGCTCACTGTGCAAAAGTTGATACTCGATGCCAACAATTCTCAGAAATTTCATTTTTTAAATTTTTTTTTTATACGTAGTAAAGATATAGTATTGTAATCATCAAAAAATTCTAATTCGAGTTTTTAACGAATTTACGTTTTAGAGTTCTTTGAGTTCGAAAATCACATTTTTGAAAAAATTTCAGTATATTTATCTGTGACATGCAACTCAAAAACCTTTTATGCTAGACGAATGAAATTTGTATACGGTTACACCGAATTTGTAGATTTCTATCAAATTTTGTGCAAAATCCGATAAATATTACTATAGTTGAGTCACATCATTATTTTGACAAAAAAGTACTTCTATGTTAAAAAAAATGCTGATTAGCCTGGTTGACGTCATCTTGAATCATCAAGTTTTAGTACAACAACATGATTTACAAAATGTCAAATCATGTATTATTTATACTCAAAATTTTGTTCTGACTCTAAATAGAGAAATCTAATTTTTGTTTTATAAAATTGAACAATTGTCATGTCAGTTCTATGGCATCTTACGTCATTTGCACTCAAACCTTTATATGAAGTCATTTCCTTTCTTCTTTTACTAGATTCCCAGTAGTTTCCGAATACAAGTTGATACTGAGGCATAAATGCGTGCGATCTGGTTAGCACATTTTTACTTTCTAACATGGTTTTCTTTCGGCTATTGCTGTTGAGTGGAGTTATTATGCTAAGTCAATCCCTGACTGAAGAAAATACAACATTATTATTAGTTCAGACAGTAAGAGAAAAAAATATTTTCATTCTTTTTAGTACTTTCTTAAATATCTGTTTTTCATTCCCTGGATTTTATTATAACTTTATGCAATCATCAGTATATAAGTTTATTTATGTGTTTGATTTGTGTTTAAGAACTGAATATTTAGGACCTTAATGAGGTAAGTGCTTTAGTTCCATAATTCTGACTTTTGCTTATGTCTAAGGAAATGAAATTTTAAGAAATACAATTTGCATATTCTTGTTTCTTTATGAACCTTTAAATTGGTTTGCCTAAATAAATATAGAATACTGTGCATTTAATTGACGAAAATTAGTCAAATTATTAACTCTTTTTCGTTTATGTCTATATCTATGACGCAATTTAGACGCTATGACTTAAAGTCCATATTGAAAGATATAATATAAATTTCATACTCTTATAATTAATAATTCAATTAAGGAAAAGTAAAGAAAAGCAATGCAAGAATGACTAATTTTATATATTAGGACAATCGCATATAAGCATATAAGTACTACAAAACCGTGTCGGTTATTTTACATCCAATTACATAAAATTCCGTATTTGAAGAGTTCTTAATATGCAGATTTAAAAGTTTTTTTTTGCTTCTAAAAGAATTCAATGATGATAATGTCAGCAATGAAAATGTATTTCATTAATATTTGCTGAAACAGAAAGTCTTTTCACTTTGGTTACCAGATTATAATGTTAATTATGAATAATGAAGTGTATTTACATACAGTTTCTATTACTTTGATGCATAAAACTTACCAAAGTTGTTATTATATTTATTATACATTATATATTTTGATTAATGAATTTTATTTATTCTACACAGTCGTTATTTTAAATTTATGTATCTTAATTTTTAATTATATTCATACAGTTAAAATCATAAAACGAGTTTTGGAATATATCTGATTTTATTATAAAATTATCGTCAAATGTGAGGAAAAATCTTCAGTAAATATGAATTTTCAATTCAAATCGCACTCACTTACCAACCATAAAATTTAATTGGATAAAGATAAATTATTATTTAAAATTGTCAAAAAATATACAAATTTCATTTTCGGCTTATGCATAAATTTAATGTAAAAAAGGAATTATTTATTCCGGCTTATTTATCTGAAGATGGTAAAGATAAAGATGCCCACATTTAAAATTAATTAACAGATTAATACATTTCTAGATAGTAAACATGTTAATAATCTTCAAAACTGGACAAGTAATTTTTAAGTATACAGGATAGAGAATTTGGATGAAAGTGTGACATTCTAATGGAAGCAATGTGTCAAAAAATGGAAGTTTTTAAAAGCAAAAAAAAAAAAAAAAAAAAGAAAGAAAAGAAAGAAAAAAAAGAAAAAAAAAAGAATACATGAACTTGATCAATGAGCCAATTAACCATTACTTTAGAGTGCATAATAATTTAAAATAGTTAGAGTTGTTTACCTGAAACCATTTTGCTTATTCTCTAATAAACATTTTATGTTTTTATTCCCTGTATAAATTTGTGGATTTGGGAAAGACCATTAGCGATAGAAATGTTCAGTGTTTATTTTCAGAATTTTACTCATGAGAATTATGTGATTTGTAGTATAATAAAAAGAAAACCAAATTTATATTCTCTAAGTCTTTTTTTAGAATGATTGAAAACAAAATTTGATATAAAACTATAACTATAACTATAAACAAGATAATATATATATTTCATTTGTTTAAATTATTGCATTTTCTAATTATCGGTTCTAACAAACTTTAAGGTTTTTTCTTTAACATTCTATATCAACGAAATTTTCAAATTACTTTGTAAATTTATTTATTTTTAATATCCAAGTTATAATTTTTTAATGCATCGTGAGTTTTTTAAATATGAAGACACTTCAGAACCAAAAGTAAAAAGTAAATTGCTTAAATGATTCAATAGAGATTTAAGGAGAAGTTGCGACTTATTTTGGAAGTGATGAAATCATAATTCTTAAGTGCATATCATCCTCTAAGTTGGCAAGGCTTTCAAAATCACATTTTCTTTCTTATCCTGGTTGATACACATTGCAATTCACTAAAAGAAATTCTGGTTGCATAATTCATTGAAAACTAAAACAAATTTTCCCAGCGTATACCGTAAGTTAAAAAAAATGAGTGTGCATAAAAATGCACACGCTTTAGATGTTCATTCAAGTAGAACATAAATTCTCTCATGCGGTTCTTTGAGGATATGTGGAAGTAACGTAATGTGTGACTAAGTTCAAAATATTTTTTAACCCCAAGAATTACCAAAATTTTCCATTTAAAGAGTCAATAAAAAATCAAGATGGTTGCAGATATCTTAAGAAATATATTATTTAATTTTTGAATAATAAATAAGAAATAATATACATTTCTAACTAATCTTTAAATAATAGAATTCGACTGATAAAAAATAATCTGTAATTTTCAATTTCTTTTGCATTATAAAACGTTAAAACAATGGCATTTTTTTTTAATTTGCAAAATGTTTCTTTTGTTCTTTTTTTGTTTCTTTTCAGAATATATCAATTAAAATTAGAATAAAAAATCTATATTACTTTTTAATTTATGATGGTTTTTATTATAATAATTATATCAGAATTTCGAATTAGAGAAAACAACATTTAGATATTCAAATATTGTAAATTAAATCATGCGAAGGTGCAAAAATGAATGTTGTTGTTTCGTATCCCCCTTGTATTGAACACCAATTCAAATCAAGTTCAAGAGATCGATCGTATGACAAGATTGTAAACTGCTACCCCTTCCATTCACCAGTTGCCTTACAAAGGTGCCGATACAGTCAATGAAATGAGGGGGAGATTAAAGATTAAGGGGGAAAATGAGGGGGAGATTTTTTAGATTAAAAATCAACTTTTCAACGTAGTCATTTGCCTTAAATATAAAAAACACAATGGATTAAAGTGAAAAAAAAAATTGGATTTGTTACGCCAAATTCATGTGGGAGATAAAATTTGAATAAAACCTAATGCCTTTCGTGGCAAAAGTAAAGTATCTAAATTCTTTTAGCAATGAAAATAAAGTACCAGGAAATTGGTGTAATAGCAAAGAAATGACTGACATGGTTTATGAACATTGAGCATATGGAAAGAACATAGTAAAGATATAATATAGTTATACAAAAATTTTGATGCAATGCATCGTATCAAAACAAAAGAAAGTCCTGTTTTAAATTATTGCTTCATAATAATCTTAGCTCCATTCTAACTTCTGAGCTATCGTACGAAAGGATGGAATTAATTGGGACGAAAATTAATGAAATCAGCCCAGTTTTTAATTTAAAAAAAACAACCGACAGAGGCGCTGGTACTAACGATTTAATTGAATGTTTGCAAATGAGACAATCGATTATAAATACTTATGCTCTTGATCCAGAACCAGTCCTTCGTTGCATGCCGTTTATGTGATCAAGGATGCTGCAGGGAAAAGATAAAGCTTTGTTGCTGAAGCTGTTTTATATGAACCAGGAATAAGCGATTGTTGAACTGCATAAATTCAGATTTCAGAAAAATGTGAAGACTGGAAAAGGGCCTTTAACTGTGGCAGACCTCATAAAGCTTGTTCAACTATTTGAGAAAACTGGGTCGCTGGAGGATCGTGTAAGGTCCAGACGATCAAGTCTAAAGCAAACACGTTCAGCGCGTGTTGCAGCCGAAATGGAAACGGTAGCTTCAAAGCACGATATTTCCATATCAGCATGTGGAAATGTCGTCTAAATGTGGGACACACCTTGCTATAATGAAGGATTTGTAACTTGATTTTTGTTATTAGCCTGTCTTTTCATTCACGTATGTACAAAATGCCACCTATCGGCTGTTTCTTGAATTATTATTATTTTTTTTTTTATTTACCTTAAAAAATCCCATAATTTCTCGATGCTAAATCTGCAAAGCATTTTTTATTCTGTTTAATTTCCTGGGTTTTATAAATTTTTAAAGTTTTTATGTACTTTTTGTCCACCTTGTATTATTTACAATTTTATTCTACAATATCATCTGTAATTTTGGAAATGAAAGGGTAACTTGATCCTTGAAGTAACTAGGAGTAGTTAACTTTCATATGAAAGAAAAACTGGCATAATGTATCTATTGGATATTTTATTTATCGATTGTGAATCATGAGTTTTTAAAGGTTTCTCCCGCAGAGAAAATGCATTTGAAATATCGCTCGTAAATGGAAGGTGAATAGAGAAATGCACCATTGATTTGATATGAAACTCATATGACCTTCGTATGATCATTATGCTATTAATTTTATATGAAATAAAAATTATCAAAATCGGTACAGTGTTTGTGGATGAGAGAATGATTCTTTCGTCTATTAAACTATTTTAGATATACAAATAGCGGGCGAATAGCTGGTCACAGAAGGATAGTGAAATTTTAAGAAGGAATGCTTTTGAAATATCGTTCGAAAATGTTTAGTGGATAGAGAAAGTGTCATTGATTTGATATAAAAGTCATATGGCCTTCGTATGATCATTGTGCTATTAATTTTATAAGAAATAAAAATCGACGAAATCGGTACAGCGCTTGTGGAAGAGGAAATTATTTTTTCGTCGATTAAATTATTTTAGATATATTAATAGTGGGCGAACAATTGGTCGCTGAAGGCTGGTAGAACTTCAAAAAAATTTGTAAATCTTATCCTGGTAACAATAATGAAATTCATTTTCTATGAATCGCATACTATGATCTGTTTGGTTTCTTTTAATAATGAAATTGTAACTTTTTTTCTTTTTGACCTTTTCAAAAAGAAAATAAGACTTGGTTTGTGTTTTAAATTTAAGGTCAATAAAATGAAAAGTCGTTTTGTTTTCTTTTTAGCTTTTTCGGCATTCAGATCGAGCACCCGTGTTCATATATCCGAATGATCCAAATAATCCAGAGATCTGTTGGCCCAATGGACTGGGAATGCTAACCCAGGTAAGAAAAATTAATGAGTATGAAAATATAATTGACATAATATTGGGTGTCCTGAAATTGGCTGGCGATTTTTAAAAATGCAAAACAGGAAAAAGATTAAAGTTTAAAAACAAAATTCTTGCAGCAAATTCATGTGACAGGGCATACATTTTTCACCCAACAGTTTTTGGTTTTAATTCAAAAAGTTGTCGTAAGATGGTGCTGCGGATAGTAAACATATAAACGAAGATATGTTTGAAAATCGCACCACAATTTTTTGAAATCTTTTAAGAAATTAAAATCA
>JAPMOR010001613.1:34951-60340 GCA_026543865.1 Argiope aurantia
ACACACACACACACACACACACACACACACACACACACACACACACAGATATACACATTGGTGTGCAAAACTTAAGCAACAGGTATATTTCTTGCCATAACTTCACGAGAAATCATCTGAGAGTCATGAAATTCAGAAATGAGATACAGCATTTTGTTCTGAAAGAATGACGAAAGCATAGTTGTGCAGAAATGAATATAATGCATACAGTATGGAATCAAACAAAAAAAGGCTTTATTGAACTCATAATATCGTTACACATCATTGTCTGTCCAAGAGGAATAACAGCAAGCAGATGTTCCTTAGTATGGGATATGCCCTCCCCTTACTGCAATGGTTGCTTCGCACCGTCTCCCCATACTCAGCACCAGATTGTCCAACAGTTCTTGAGGTAAGAGTGCCCATTCCTCAATCAGCATCTGTTTAAGTTGTCGGGTGTTCCCAGGAGGATGTAATCGTGCCGCAAGGCGTCTCCTCAAAGCATCCCACACATGTTCTATCAGATTTAAATCAGGGGAGCACGCCGGCCAATCCAGTCGAGTGATATCTTCACTTTCCAGGAGCTCCTGAACAGCATGAGTCCTGTGTGGCCGTGCATTGTCATTCATAAAAACGAAGTCTGATCCAATGGCACCTCGGAACAGACGCACATGGGGAAGGATCACCTCCTGACAATAGCTATCTCCAGTTACAGAACCTCTGTCGAAAACGTGGAGCTCAGTCCGCCCGTTCATCATAATGTTTCCCCAGACGACAACTCCAGGACCATCGAAATGGTCTCTTTCCGTGATGTTATTGGGATGAAACTGTTTCCCGACCTCTCTCCAAATCAACTGGCGTTGGGAATCGCTTGTGGCACTAAAACGACTCTCATCTGTAAAGAGGACACGACTCCATTGATGAGATGTCCTGTTTTTGTGCTCCCTGCACAACTCTAAACGGTGCCGCTGGTGGGAAACTGTCAAAGGGATGCAGCGTTCAGGACGGCGGGCGAATAGGCCACCTTTGTGAAGGCATCTGGAAACAGCGAAACGCGACACTTGTCGCCCCGTTGCTGCATACAGTTGCTGAGCAATGGCGCTTGCTGACTGGTTTTGGGTTCTTTTCGCCTGCAGGACGATATATCGATCATCCACTGCAGTTGTTTTCCTGGGGCGGCCACCACCAACCTTTCTCACAGCTGTACCTGTGGTTTGGAAGGCTTTCCAAGCGCGCGAAACGACACTTTTGTGGATTCCGAACTCTTCAACTACACTGGTCACACTACGCCCCTCCTCCATCTTTCCGATCATTCTTCCACGTGTGAAATCGTCCAGGTGATTTCTGCTAGCCATATTTCACGAATTAACTCACGTGCACTTGCAGCGAATGTCTTTAATTGCGTCTCCGTCCTTCCTTTTATTGTAGCGTTGAGCTGCGTGCGCCTTCCGCACGTGTTTTGCGTACGCTCACGTCGCCTGTGACGTTTTGTTCCTGATATTTGCATACGCATGACCTTTCTCTTGAATTACGTATTCATTGTACTGATCGCAAGAACTCCTTTTCTGCAATTTCATGGCTATCTGCTTAAAATTTGCATTGTTGCTTAAGTTTTGCACCAGTGTATATATATATATATATGTGTGTGTGTGTGTGTGTGTGTGTGTGTGTGTGTGTGTGTGTGTGTGTGTGTGTGTGTGTGTGTGTGTGTAAAACATGATTTCAAACTATAATCGAGTTCTTTGACCAAATTCATTCTTCATAATTAGAAACAAGTAATTCAATCTTGAGATAATATCAGTCTTGGTCCAAGCCATGTCTAGAGCAGTTTAGCGAACTGTCCAGAAATCTCGAAAGTGAGAGAAAAATTATTATGAGCTTATCTAGCTTTTGAAAGAAATATGAGACAAAATAGCATTAAAAATATTAGTCAATTTGCAGATAAAAATGATTGCAAAGCAATCAGTGCTAGTCTAAACAAAATATATTATATATTTATATAAACTTTTATTTATTTTCGAACGGAATTTTCAATTATTCATTTCTGAACAGAAATTGTTTTTGATTTGTTTACAGCACGATCTGAACGTTGCAGCACTTTTGCTAGCTTTGAATTTCACGGACATGCCACGACCTTCCTATTGTGCTACCGTATTGATTGAGCTGCACGAGATGTCCGATGCGTCGATGGCTGTACGATTACTCTATATGAACTCCACGGAACCTCTAAGGAAGGTTGAAGACCCTCATGTTCTCGTTTTGTATGGTTGCACGGAATTCTGCCCCTTAGAGACATTTATCAAGAGCTATCAACATTTAATACCAGATAACTGGACAGAAGAATGTAAACTCAAGAATTAACGTGGATTCGACATAAGCGCAGGTCCCGTTAGCCGAAGTTAAATTTTTTGACGGCGATTTTTCGCTAGATGTAATCTTGCAAAATTAAAAGGTTTTTGTTATTATTTTATTTGTCTAATGTTTGCATCTAAAATGAAAGTTTGGCATAATTTTTCTTTTCTGTCGCGAAATCAGACATTAATCTTAAATATAACCTTAACATGGTCTGAGAAACCATCAAAGACTTTGGAAAATTATGTTGCTTTAAACAATTTTTTAAAAAAATTGAAGCTTTTTATTTTATCGAATTAAGCTTCACAAGGAAATGGATTCAAATTGTACTCAAGATTTAATTTATAATCCTTTTCTCTTCGACTTGCTATAGTTTGTATCGCAAAGTCCTGAAATTTATCTAACTTTATTCAAAGTGTGTGATTTGTTTAATAAATAAAATTTTCTCGTTTGCTATTTTTTCCATCATGTTGTCTAACTAGGATTTCGACATAATTTTTGTTGTGTCGAAACTACAAAATTTCAAATTTAAAAATTATTTAAATATGAATTCCCATTTTTTAGCTCATATTCTTTTTTAATTTTTTTTTATTTGTTTATAATAAGTAATGGATTCATGTATCTATTTTTTATATTTTTTCATTGATTTATCTTCTATTTAACATAATTTTTTGATTCATTTGATTTAAATTATACAACATAAAACAAGAATAAAATATGTAATAAATATAATTTAATATTCTCATACAATGAATCTTTATCTCTAAAATATATTTTTGTCTAATTTTTATATTCTTTGTTAGTAAATGTCATAATTTTTTATGAGTCTTAACATTTTATTTTACAAAGACCACTATTAACTTTTTACAAAAAATATTAATTACATTTAAATTTTCTGAATTTTGATTTTTTTCAAATAATTAATTTTTAATTTTATTTCAATATGTTTCCTGCATGGCGACGTTAAATTACTACTGCAGAATGCTTGTCAGGCAGTGTCCGAAAATTCACAAAACACTATGACTTATTACTGACGAAATGTTTTACATCGCATTGAAATGGAAATTTTATAACAGAAATAGAAATGGGAAGATCACATAAAAAAAGCTTGACACTGTTTCATTATACTTTAACTCTTGGACATAAGGTATTATTATTATTATTTTAATTAGCTGTTGTTTAATACTATATAAGTTATCATCAGAAATACAGAGAAAATAAATGCAATTTTTTGCATATATATGCAATATATATTCTTTATAAAACTAGGCCCTTTAAAAATATTTGAATGTGTAATATTAATATCAATATTAAAATGATTCCTAATTTTTATTAAATAATAATTATAATTTTAATATTTCAGTATTAAAAATGAAGCAAGTAAATTATTCCTTATAACTAATAACTTATATATAATATTCCTTATATATAATAACTTAATTATATAAAATAAATTTTGAAATGTAAAACTGGAGTTTTACATTTTCATTTTCATTTTTCATTTTCATTTTTACATTTACATTTTTACATCTTGTTAAATATAATGGACATTCTGAATTAATAAATAAATATTAAAATTAATTAGTCATCTCTGAAGACTCAACTAGAATTTCTATAATTAGGAAACGCTTGTAACATGCATTTTAAGCAGTGGACTATACTATTGTTTAAAGTTTTGCCATATGTTATCGAAAAACAGTTTTTTTTTTTGAGAATGTTATGTCAACAGTTAAGGACATTATTTCAAAATGATAGTTTATTTGTATTCATTAAATGGTAAGTTGAGATAAACAGAAAATTATAAAGAAAAAAAAATTTGCTTAAAATAGCAAAAGAAATAATTTTTATGCTTTTTTAATCTCCATTAAATTGAAGCAAAAGAAATACAGCGATTTCATTACTTAAATCCAGAAATACTTAAATAATACAATGTAATAACACAAAATATTAAAAAAAATATTTCACTTCTTTATTTGTTGTTGTATCTTATGTCATTTTCCACGGACAAGCCCGCTGTTCTAAGACAGCCTATTTACGCCTGAGGGGGAGCGTCTCGTGTTTTTATAGTAACGTCAAGAAGGGCCAAGAGCAAGACTTTGCTACTCACGCATCACTCATTCGCTTGCACAACCCCTTTTGACAGGAGGGCACATTCAGACGTCTCACAGATAGAACAACGGGAGAACAACCATGCCCAAACCGGGACTCGAACCCAGATCACGGGGAAGACGCGCTACTTCTATGCCAGGACGCCGTCTTTATTTTTTAAATACATTTAATAATTAATTATTATATTGTATGGTATAATGAAATGAAGCAAAAATTGTTGATCCATAAGTAGATAGAAAGTTTAATTTCTTGCGCCACACTCCTTCCAGATCGAGATGAAACAATTGAAAAAATGCAGAGAACTTGGAAAATACCTAGCAAAATTTCAAAGAGAATTAAAGACAATTAAAATAAGTAATAATAAATATTAATAAAAGTAATAAAAAAAATATACTACTAAAAATAATCATTTTAAAGTAGAGAACGTATTTTAAAAAATGGCACATTTTAGCTCTAGCTGATGATCTATGTTATGACATTAAAAGTCATCTAGAAAAATAAGTTCACTTCCATGCCAGTATTTTATAACAGCGCTTAAAATCTACATTTCTAGATATATGATTATTTGACAGGACTGTCACCCATTCCTACTCATCGAATGAACGGATATAGGAATTATATCTTCCTTCAAGGACATTGGCATAAATATTGGTTAAAGTCGTTACTTTCATTTGAAACAGAAGCTTGTTCCTGCATGGTGAGATCTCGCACAGTTTAGCACTAATGCAAGATATTACTTGGCTTGCTGCACGTATATATTTAAGGGGTCATCCTTGATCCCCACCATCCTCAGATTTTTCACGTTTCGGTTACTGCATCATATATTTCGACTGGGATTCATCACAGAAGTGAGGATGAGAAGCTTCCGGTTTGGCGGTTGGATCTCGCAGCTATGGTGAGTACAAAAATGGCAGGTGTCGGCTACCACATTCCGATGACGTTAGGAGCTTCCAACGGGAAGGAATGTACCGTGGCCGGTGATGACCCTTTGACTCCCTTAGTTCCCGCCAATATTCTCATGGTGGTAACGTCATTAAAATTTAATCCAAATGCGTTTAATATTAGGCTGGACGGAATATTCCAGCTAATTAAAGGCATATGTGGTTACTATATCATGTGCTCTATTCCCATTGACTCTAAATAAGATTTCTCCTCCGAACTGTCCTTGGCTATTGGAGATCTATAGCTTGGCGTCTTGAAATCACCCAAGAGACGACGGACCTGAAACGTGTTTTCGCATTGAGTGTTAATTCTCAACTATAAAACAGCATTCATTAAAAAGTTTGTTAAATTTCTATTGGTCGCTCTTTCATATTTCTATTCCTCTCCAGTTCTTAAACGCTCCATTCCAAGACACACATTGAGCAACAAAAATTGAAATGGTATATAAATATAATAAAATATTTTGATAAATATGCGTATAATGCACCATGTGTACAGTATAATTCATTACATTCTGTTCATTAGCCATTAATTTCGTTACCAAACTCATAAAAATCTGTAATTGATATAAGTCATTATTTTTAAATACTGCGCAACTGCATTATTCTTTCTTAGAAATCTTAATTCTTATCATTGTGATCTATATATATTGACGAAATTATCTTGGTTACTTTTCTCATTGGCCTGATGACGAACATGACATGTGTAGCACTGCAAACTCTAGCAATTTCATAATTGCGATATTGTGCTAAGATTGCCGCATGATTGTAACGTATAAATTTGGATGATTGTCTGTTCAAGTTTCATCTTGAACAGACAAGAATCATTTGTGCAGAGTTCGTAATTAGAGACAATGTAACCGTTAACATATATGTTTATGCCGCTATGGGAGAACGTAGAGAGACATCTAGGGATTTTTATTGGAATCTCCTGCGTATGTTCCGATCTACGCAGGAGAGATCAGCGCCGTCCAAAGAGCGCCGTCCAATTGACGTTACAGTATGTGTGAAGAAAGGATGGCGTTCACATTGCAAACCATTAATTCCGATGTGTATTTTGAGACACTCCGAAGACTACGAAGGTCCATCAAGAACAAAAGACCGGGCCTACTCACGGAAGGTGTGGTTCTGCTCCATGAAAACGCGTGTTCACGCGTCTCCAGGGTCACACATGCGGAACTGGAGAAGTTCAAATGGGAGAAGCTCGAGAATCCGCCCTACAGCCCGGACATGTCGCCCTGCGATTTTCATATGTTTGGTCCCCTGAAATACATCTGAAAAGGAAGAGTTTCAAATCGGACAGCTAACTCAAGGACACTGTGAAGGACTGGGTCTCGTCACGGCTTGTGCTGAGGCCTATAAAAAGTCTTCATTCATACCCACAGTGTCGTTTCGTACCTTTTCATTTGAAGAGCCCTTGTAATAACTCACAATATTCTTTGAAATATTTAGTGAAAATATTGCCATATTTTGTTTATTAATATTGCCATATTACAATTAATATGTATATATCTATTAAATTTGAAATTTCGAAATATTTTGCTGGTGATGCCACATAAACAAAGCTATACAAAATATTTTATTGAAATTATTAGCATTCATTAATTTCAAATGGCCATCAAAGGAGGATAATTAAATATAATTGGAATTCTAAAATTCTCATTTGTTTCGAATAAATTTCCTCAAGTCTGAACATGAGATATATTATGATTGTTTTAATACTTGAGAAGAGGAATCCTAAAGTTGTCTAAATAATTACATGGAAATATATATTAAAATATAATAGAAAATTAAGTTGAAATAAATTTTAAATTAGGCATAAATTTTCCAGTATTCATTGGATAAAAAACATATTTAGAATGGATTTCATATAATTTACAACCGTCGTTTGAAATATAGAAAATGGATAATTGGATTAAATAAGATAAATGAATGCATATTATAAAATTTGGAAGTAAAATGACTGGAGAAGTTCTCATGAACTAAAAAAAAATGTACCTCAAATTAATATTGGCTGAAATGAAAATACAAAAAGCTACAAACACATTAAAAGAATACCAAAAGAGGAAAATCATTCAAATAGATGAATTTATTGAGTAATTGTTGCGAATGTAATACCTTTAAGAAAGATGATTTTTCTCATCAGCTAAAAAACGAAAGTCATGCTCCAAAAGTAAATCCAAAAAAGAAAATCCTATCTAAAAAGGATTCTGGATCTATTAATACAGAGTGACTTTTATTTATCAACAAGGAGAAAAAATAGGAAAATCTTTAATGGAGAAATTCTAGAAAATATTATCCACTATATTAAAAAGTGTGTTTTATAATACCAATCTAAGTGATTTGTGTTACATATAAAATTAAAATATTAGAAATTTCCTCTTTCGATTCCACCACCTTGAAATTCCCAACCCCTTCATGCAGTTGTCTTCAGTCCAGATTCACCATTCCCTTCATTTTATTCCATTTAATTCCTCTTTGAAATTTAAACTTAATACTTATTTAAAATTTTGTTAGCTCATTTGTGTTTTAGATCTAGCAGCATTAGAGCTCTCTAAATGTAATGTATCCTCTTTTTTAATAGTTTTGGGCTCAGGAAATGTTTACTTTAAAAGTTAGTTTCATAAATATGGCTTTAATTTTATAGTTTGTACTTTTCAGAACCCAGGTAGGTTAGATAAGTGGAAAAATCCTCTACATCAAAATCTCAAGCTTGATTTTTTTTTAACGAACTACAATAGTTTGTCATTATATAATTCGTGTGCGAGAAACTGAAATTAGGTACATTTAAAATTAATTGGTTTTATTGTTATTTAATATTACGAAACAACATGAAGGAGATTGAAATTAAAATGTTACGATTATAAATTCTGTTTACATAAAAAACATGGGAAACGAATTCAATAATTCAAAGAAGAAACAGCACTATATAGAAGTGATATTTAAATGTATACACCATTTCTTCAGAATGCCACTGCATTTACACTAATATATGTGTAAATTGTACATACAAATAGTGGTTGGGTGAAGTTCTACACCAAAACCTTTTCTGCGTTGTTTTTTTATCTAGGATTTTAAGAAACAAAATAAATATTTTCTAAATGCAATTCAGCTTTGCCATTTTATTTAAAATTCTAATTCGGCAGGTGTAAGCATTATTATAACAGAATGAAACATAATATTAGTATACAATTTTAGCATTGAATTTTAAGCGAATTTTAATTTTTTAAAGCAATTTAGAAGTTTTCAAGAAAAATTTTAACAGTATATTAGGTGTAGTAAAGCTAAATTTAGATTTTATCAGTTAAATTATGCAAATCAAATAAATCTTCTGAAAGAAAGCGATCCAAAACCGTTAAGCATTGCTTTTCCAAAGTTATGATGAAAAGAAATTGCTTTTCCAAAACTTATTCAAATGAATTTTCGGACAACACAACAGCTAATACAATCAACAAATGCAGCATCTAATTAGACAAATAAAATCCCAAAGATTTTCATGTTTTCTTAATATTTCCATTATATTCGTACACGAAGTATACAAAGAAAATTGTTTTAATCGTTAAAGTATTCTAATTGGTTGTAAGAGAAAAAATTGATTGCTGCAGAAACTAGTAGTTTAACACTTTCTATACTACCGACGAGATATTTAGTCTTTCTGATACTTCCAATTACAATTTTCTGTGGGCTAAAATTTGTCTCTTATGCCGGTTTAGATAGGTTGAACTTTCTAATACATATCTGAAGAATACTTTACTTTTTTCAAACTAGCATAAGAGACAAATTTTAGCCCACAGAAACCTGTAATTAGAAGTATCTGAAAGACGAAATATTTCGTCGGCAGCGTAGAAAGTGTTAAAATGGTGTAATAAAAAACAACTAACCCTTTAGGAGTATATAACGCCACTCATTCGGATCAATACTTTTTATTTTACATTGCCACATCTTTGATATTTATAAAATTACCTTTGTATTACTATAAATGTATTATATAAATGTCAATAGATTTTGAGAGCTGCAAGTAAAATTTATTGAATATCATTGATAAATGTAGATGTTGTGGCGCCATCTATCGTATAAAATCCTTAAGAAAAACCATTCGCAATAATTGAATCATTGTTAATTCAGAGAGAGCATTGGATGTGATTGAATAAATATTAAAAGGGGAAAAAAAAAAAAAAAAAAAAAAAAAAATCTTGGAATGTATCATATCAGAATACTTGATCATTCCATCTTGGTAAGTAATAATAGGAGAGGTGATGTTCTGCTAATAAGAAAATGATTTTGATATCAGAACATTTCAATTAGGGACCATTTTCCATCAAAGTTCTACTACTTATTTAGGCCTAGAGATCATTGAATTTTAAAATCTCTTATTAATGTAACATGGGAGCTTGGATGTATGGTTTTGCAACATGTATTTTCTTATTGAATTCAGCTCATTCCAAAATATATTTCCAATTGTTTCATAATCTGAATATTAATTTAGATATACATTAAATAAAGGAACAAACGATCCAATGTGCAGAAACTGATGTTATGAAAAATAAAGAATTGCAAAATTTAGAAATTAAAAGACGAAAGTTAATAAAAAACGGAAATAAATTCCAAACACATGTTATTTCAATGCCTTGGTTTAGTATTTTTCTGTTATTCCGTCCTTCTGATAAAGAATCTGGAATTAAAAAAAATTTTTTAAATGTATCAAATTAATTCTTAAGATTCTTTCGATATTATTATCATAGCATTGTGTCTAATTATCAAAAGCAAAAATATATTATCAAGATCTACAGTGTATACGGATAAATTAGATATTTTCTTTCCTCTAAGCAATGCTTTTGTGAACATTTGTAGCAAAATTATATCACGTCTGATAGGATTAATTACATTAAATAAAAATAAATAAGTTGAAAGTGAAACTGTTAGCTATAATTTACAACGTTTTACAAAATCTGAAAGAATTAACAAGGTGACTCATCTCAAAAATGATTATGATATTTTAGTTTCTTATTTGCCTTTCTAGACGGCGGCATAATCGGAGTTAAAATGATTTAATTAAAATTTTTGTTAGAAAATTATTTTTAATCATGTTCTTCTTACAATCAGTATTCTATAATATAGTTCTAGATTTATGATACGAATCAAGATTTTTTAAAATTTCTGGAATTTTAAATAATAAGATTCGAATCGCTCATTTTTCATTTTTATGTAATTTGACTGCTATTCGCAAAGAAGGACTTTGTAAGTGACCGTTCACTCTCTGATGCGGAAGAGCTTGGAAATATTTTTATTAGGATGTTTCCGTTAGAAGTTATTATTAGTAATAACAAAATACGATTTTAATATTTTCTGAACTGAATTATTAGTTAATAAATTGATTAAATATAATTTGAAGATCATATATGAGGCTTGTACCTGCTAATAAGGGCTAATAAGGAGGAAGGGTTTGAAAAGGTCATAATATTTGTAATAATGAATTATTAATTAAATACTAAAATCAGAACATGTAATGAAAGATTTTTACTGTTGTTATACTAATATAAAAGTGCGTTTTTTAAAACTGTTTTATTCATTTTTTTTTATCTTTATAAGTAAAAAGTTTGCACTAAGAATTTGATACAAATGAAGTAAATTCATTTTTAAAAACAATTAACCTCTGAAGAATTCTATTCTCCTACTTATACTATACCTATGATCATTATATTTGAAACTTTCTGCATATTTTGATAGAAACAAAATCCCTCCGTCTCGTTTTATTGTAAGCTTAGCTTTATTAGAGAATTTTCTCAACATAAATATACTTCCGATAACTGATTAAAAAAAACATAAACTTGGATTCATGTGAAAGCATAGATGACTCTTAATTACTAATACTAATACTAATAACAGCTTTGTTGTATTTTGAGAATTCTTCAAATAGAAAAATCTTTTGAAAAAAATTTCATAGTTCAACAGAAGGAATACTGAATTTAATCATTGCTATTGAATCAATTTGAAAGCCTCGAAATGTTGTTCTCTTGATCTTTGAATATACTTCCCAAATATGGTAAGTTATGTATGTGACTTTGTCTTTTTCATATTCAGTATGCTCCATCAGTAGTCTTCAAGTCCAAAATGCCTTCCTTTTCAGACTATTTTTGGAACTTCTTCGCTTTTATCCACTGATTTCAATATTTTAAACAGACCAAAATTAAAACACTGATGTCTACAGGAGAAAAGTTTTAAGGACGAAAATAAAGAGAGTACTCTTTTTGATCTTTTTAGACCTAAGAATATGGCTTTTGTTCTCTTAAATGACCATAACACTTTTTTAGTGGTGTGTGTGTTCTATTTCAACGACTGAATACAAAATTTGTTACAGTTCTGCAATTTTAATGCATAGTAAATTCACGCATATTTCTTTTCACTTCTGATTAATTATGGTCACATAAAATTCTAGATATACAGGGTGTTTCAAAACTCATGGGCAAAAATTTAAGGAGTGATAGGAAACTTCTAAACAACCAATTTTCATTATACAATGCAGCAACAGAGAGCAACCAGTAAACCGCTAGTAGGTATCCGTTACTGTCACAAGAAAGAACGAAACACCAAATGGATAGAGGAGGTACTGAATAATTTTATTGACAACTTGTATGGCGAAATTGCATAAACTGGCTGCTGTAATGCAGGCGTTCCACCTGCAAAGTAGTGAGGGGCGCAATTTTTCAAACACATCCGGCAAGTCTTGGAAGGCGCCGGCAGCACCTGAAATCCTGGTAACTAGGTCCGCGTAGGAGACGATAGGGCTTTCGTAGACGAGACTTTTCAAATGGCCCCACAGGAAAAATCGGTTGGGCGTGCCGGACAAGGTGTGGCCCCACCCTGATCAATCCTTCCAACGGGTCTTCTCGGAAAAAGCTACCTGTACAGTCTTGTGACTTCAAAAGCATTCCCACTCGCCAGACCATACATAAAATGCATGTAAGCCTTTTCCTGATTACTTTACATCGTCATACCTTCTGAAATCCACTGTGGAAATGACGCCGTGTAAGAAAACTCCTGCTTTATGCTTTCCACTACAGCGCCATCTAGCGGTTCACCGCTTGCTGTTCGCCCATGTATTGTATGGTGAAAATTGCTTCTTTGGATGTTTTCTATCAGCCCTTAAATTTTTACCTATGGATTTCGAAACACCCTATATGTTATTCTAAAAATAATGTTTAGATTTATCTAAAAAAACCTAAAGTGTAGAAATTTATCAAAATATCACGATTGAATTACTTGAGATTACAATTTCTTTTTATATACTTCGTATACGAGAAAGTGCAAACAAAATTGTAAGATTTATCCTTCGGGCCTTTCTCTATATAAGCCCCAACCATTATTTTCTTACAATTTTCTTTAATAACCGATTTTTTATTGTTCTGATCTTCAACTCTATTTTAAAATTATCTATAAAATTTTACTTTAATTTTTTATTAATAAATTTCAAGATTGATTATTGAAAGAGCGAAAACAGAGGGTTGAAGACATTTTACAGCAATAACATAAATGAAAATAACTAAAAATCAAAAGCTAAAATTGCTATTTCTTAAAAAAACGTAATACGCACAGACACACAAAGTGAAGGAAATATTTATCTTATAACAGAAGTGAACGTTTATCGTACAACAGATGTGTCCGGTAAGGCTTTCGAATTGCAGATCAGAAACAATGGAAATTGTCTCGCCTAAACTTTCTCGCATACTCTCTAATAAATATACTTGAATTTTATACACGAAATGTTGTTTTTCCGATGGGTTGAAACCATAATTTTATGGGGCAGCGGTGGCCTGGTGGTAAGGTCTCGGCTTCGGAACCGGAGGGTTTCAGTTTCGGGACCCGATTCCACCGAAGAACCCCCGTGTAAGGGGGTCTGTTGCACGTTAAATCCGTCCTGACCAAACGTCCTCCCGCTGGTGTGGTGTGGAGAGGGGGGTGCCAGCTCAGGTGTCGTCCTCGTCATCTGCCCGCGGTTCAAAATTACGTGGTCCGTCCCAAAATAGTCCTAGTGTCAAACGGGACGTTAATATAACTAAACCAAACCAAACCATAATTTTATGCAGACTTACAATCATAATTCCAAATCTTCATACCAATTATCATACGTTTAAATCATTGCGTTTTTGAGTTATCCTATTTACATGTTCGTGAAAATATCTACCGACAAACGATCATTTTATTTATATATATTTAGCTCAAAATTTGGCAAGGTTCTGGATATTTAATGTTTAACATGTGAACTAAATTTTGTTATCTTGATCTTTATATTTTGTGGCTAATTTGTTCATTTGTACTCTGAAAGTTTGATAAATAGGCTCTACCTCAAAGGAATTCGTTCAAACCTTGATAGAAATCTAGAAATGTTGTATTAAGTCTAGGTATCAAATTTTATCCATCTCAAAGCGTTGTTGAATTATTCTTTCACAGATAGAAAGGCATAATCCCAAAAATATGTTTTGCAACTCAGGGACATCTTAAACATAGAAAATCATCAAAGTCTTAAAATGCTTGTTTGTTTTCTTAGTTTACAATAATGCTTTTATAATAGTGTTTTTACACTGGTCCAATCATTTTTTTTAATTAAAAGTTAAAAAAAAGATATATTACTTAAGGGATGATTAAAATTAAGTGTTTCATTTTATCCACATTTAATATAAAAAATTTAAAAAAGAGTACATGTCCTCAAGCTTATATATTATAACTAAAATTAAACAAATTTTAATGATAAAAGATAAATTCATTAAAATTTGTTTGCTTTTATCAAATTTCCTTTTACATAAAAGAAACGATAAAGAATAAATTTCCCTAATTATTTAATTAATGAAAATATCTTATTTTTAAAAATTCTAATATAAACCAATGAAGAAAAATTTAATAAGTTTCGTACTGAATCGAGTTCCATGCGTATTAGAGCAATGCCACATTAAAATATGAAGATTCTTTTATATAAATTTTAATGTTTTAAAAGAACTGATTACATTTTATATTACAGCTATCTCACTTAAAGAATTTATGAATTATCGTATACAAGGACAGACAAAATTTCAAAAATGGGTTTCTCTGACTCAGGGAGTTCTTCAACGTAGTGATTCATTGAAATTTTGAGTCCCAATTTTATGATGTTTACTACAGTTATTTTTTTTTTTTGTACATGAGAATGTAAAAAGTTGATTCCTTTTGAAATTACTGATATATTTGAAATTACTAATCCTTTTGAAATCCCATTGATACATTCTTATGCATCCTATTACAAAGATTTAATATAATGAAAGAATTTGAATGAATAAGGATTCGATAATTATTTCTTATTCTGCAAAGCGTAACTGTTACTGAAATGCAAGTGGTTAAATAATAGAGAAAGATATATAAAAATAGTTGCTTTCATTGGCTTATAACTCAAGATTTATTCTATTTGCAAATTGTTGATATTGATCTAGGAATGTGAAAAGTATTCCTAAAATACAAAAACAATTTAAGCCCTTCATTATTTATGGTTAAAATATTTTATATTTGATAGTTTTAACTCAAACAGTCTGTCTTGTAGAAAGCCAATACACACACATACACACGCAAACATTCATCTGTATTGTTAGTAGAGATTTATCTTAATAATTGCAAAACATATTGAGACTCATTGCAACGAAAAGCAATTCGTTGTGATAAAAAACAAATTCTTTTAAAATTGTGTAATTAATTTCCTCTAAAATCTTTTTGTTTTTCATTTTTTCTAAAATATGATTTGATATCCGTATAAAATATATGAAAAAAGAAATAATTATATTTTATTCAAAAACTATTAACGTATTTAGTCAAACGATGCAACGATCAACAACATTATCTAGTCAAACAATATCAAACGATACTTTATTTTCTACTAGCCGCCTTTGGCGACCAACCGGTTCGCCAGTATTACCGCTCGCTACAATTTTCAATTAAATATTTTAAGTAACTGGTCTCTTAATAGATTCTCAAACAAAACATTTTTAATCTTCAAATTTTCATAGTCATACCAAACTTATACTGTTGTTTAGATCGTTTCGTTTAATTTACTATAGATATTTTGCTAATTTGTTGTCATTTCCGGTAAAACTTCAACTTTAATTTAAAGTGGAAATGATGAAATTTCAATTAATATAAAGATATTTTAATAAAACAAAGCGTTTTATTTTATTTATCATCGTTATTGTTATTTATTTATTCATTATTATTATTGAATATGAGTATTGCAAACAGAATCGCTCGATTATATAAGTCTTATGTGAACTACAAAATATTTTTCATAATTTATGTAATATCTCAAAGAAAAATCCAACACAAATTTCTCAGATTCAGCATAAAATTCAGTTTGATTTCAAGAGGATTGAAATGAAATCAATAATAATATTTTGTTCCGGCCTATAAATATATTTCAAAAATTATGAAGTCTAAATTTAATGCAGTAAGGTATCATATTCTGAGAAATATTCTGGACACACCAAATTTTAAATAAATGAATGAATGTTTCTATTTTCCACGATCAATTAAGATTTATTTATGAAGTATTAAATGTTAAAAATTGAGAAAAACTCAACATTTTTATAATCTTAGGACAATTAATCTTGAGAAACATGAGCGCTGATTGGCATATTTTCTTTGAAACGATCAATGGAAAATCTAAAATTATCCCTTTTTTATTGAATAGTCATATTCAAATTTTCATAAATCAGTCAGTTTAAGTGATTGATTTAGTTGATTGGAAATTAACTCTTTTTATTTAAAATATTAGCGTTTCAGGAACATTTTGTTCATCGTGATTTCCGCAGCAGAAGCTTTATGTAAAATCAAAAATTCGTTATTTATTAGAGCATTTATTGAATCAAGTTACATAAAATATAATCATTTTCCATTTAGATCATTTTAGCAGATCTGTGTCTTACTAAAGGTTTAAAATTAGCTGTGTGGCCCTGATATGAATGGATATCCTGTTCATATTAAACAAAACTTGCCTTAAAATAAAACTGATTTATTGGATTAATAATATAGAGAGTGTAAAAGATCATAAAATAATTTTTCTTGAATTTATTTTTTAGAAAAAATAACATTTTATATTTGTTTCATTTCCTACAGACACGTGCCGAAATTTATATTTTTGCAGATCTCATTTCCAAAAAGATTTAATTTATTTTTTATTGGAGTTTTAATCAATGTGATGGCAACACTTTGAAAAAAGCTAATTTTTTCGCATGAATGCGAAACGTGCTGGTGCAGCTTAAATTTTATTTTTATTTTGTACGAAAAAAATTGTTGAAAAATATAGTTAAAATATTTATTTATAAATTCATTAAAAATAGAAATTTAATTTTAAGGTTAAAACATTGGTATCATTTAAAAGATAAATTTTTGATCTTTAACTTCATGTAAAAATCTTTTTTGTTCGTTAATATTTTCGGAAGTTATAGCAGAAAGACGACAAAATTTTGCTTAATTCTTAAATAAATAAAATTCTAATTAAAAATTCGAAAAAATAACCCCCAGGTGCACATTCCCGGCCTCCAAGGTATACACGTTTGGTAGCTGTAGGTTGAATGGTCTGGCCTGTAGAGCGCCAACACACACACACACACACACACACACACACACACACACACACACACACACACACACGCACACACACACACATTGAGCTTTATTATAAGTATAGATTACATTATTTTATTTGCACAGAGTTAGTAAAAAAATCATTTAATTATTTAAGATTTGCTGTTTATCATGCTTCCCATAAGGCAAAACTATATAAAAAGACTATTTTTAAGAACAACTTATTTCGCATTATTTAACATCAAATTGAAATGCAAAATGAGAGTGATACATTTTAAACTATTGCTTTGAAAAAATGTTGCTAATTCTTTTACAGAAATATGCAGTAACATTACTTTTTCTCCCTCAGAGTCAAAGCGTCTACATCTCCTTCTATGCCAAAGTTTTACACTTGAACATTGTTATGATTTTTTTTACTGTTTGTAGCAGAATATTTAACTCTCTTGACCTTTCCGCAAAAAAAAATAAATAAATCCAGACTACTGAATAAAGATTCTGACAGCTCTTATCTTCAAAAATGAGTTTAATACAGAATTTAAAAAAACGATTGCATGTTTTTAGATAGCTCCTACTCCAGTTTAATTTATTGACAATCTTTATATAAATAAAAGACATTTTGATTATGTATGTATATATACATATTTGTTCTACATCTCCAACTAAGCAATTGGGCCCATTTCAATCAAATTTTGAATACTTATTTTTTAAGTCAAAAGAAAGAATTTCATCAACTTTTCATAGTGCAAATGTTAATAAAAATATTCAATAAATTAGAAATTATCTTACATTTACCGTCCTTTATATACTGACTTTATATACAAATTATTTTACATAAAAATATTTTTTTTACTACTAAATAATTGAGGATTTTACCTTTTCAGTGATAACGAATTGTTTTTTTATGTTTTTTCTTTAGTTTGTATTAATTCTTTTAAAATTTAAGTCGGACTGTTTTAAAATACAGCAACTGCAAATTCTGATATACTTTACTACTGTCTTTTAAAATATTTTTGCTGGTTTAAAGTAGTTAATGAATGTTGTGTAAAAGAAATGGGAAAAATTGTAATGTATTCTTCAAAATAATGTAATTAATAAAAATGCAAATATATTCTTCATTTCCGAGTGACAAATGCATTAAGGCAGCCAATTTAGAGTTGTGGTACAATAAGAGATTTGTTTGTATCATAATTATTTATATAAAATTAGTTTTTATATTAAAATTACTATATATGAATTGTAATTACAAGCAACGCCGGATATATTTATCAATGTACAATTTTGTTTTTGGAATTGTTAGTTTCAAATCTAGAGCTTCATTGTCAACTTTCACCAGCCACTACTTACAGCCTACGCACATATCCACCGAGTATAAACAAAAGCAAATACCTACCAAAATCATTTCATGTCCAAAACAATTTGGAAGCTTGTCTATTGACTTCAAACCCATCAAATCGCGCCTCAAGGTGACTGGTCATTGCTTCAATAAATCAAAGAAGCATGCAACTTTTGCCATGGTTTCTCTTCTTCGTGAAAAGCATTTAACCAAATATCCATAAACGTCAAAGAGGATGCAAAAATTCCAATCACCTTCCGATTTCAGTTAAAATTGATTTGCCTTAAAAAACTTAACGAGCAATTTCAATGGAACATTTGTGTCAAGGTTCCCAGTAGCGCCTACTGAATCTTGATATCAGAAATGGACGCATCACTCATTGATATCCAGAAGGTCTTTTGAGATCATTTAACGCCTTTCTTGTTCACCCTTCCATAGATTATGCTAAGATGAAATTAATTATGGAAGCAGATATTAGAGATTAAAGTTAATTGCTCGGAAGATGGTCGGCGATCAAAAAGAGTGCATTGTCTGTATTTACGCTTTAGGCTTGTAATCAGACCATTTTTTTAATGCTTCTTCATATGAGTAATGAGAGATGAGGTCTAATTATGTTGATGAATGTTTTAAAGACATGTGAATATATATAATTATTTTCTCACAAAATCGAATTGGAGCATATTTTATATCAAATATTTCAAATTAGGCATAAAATAAATTACACATTTAGTATAGAGTTATTAACTTCAATTTCTGAAACTTTTCAGATTTCAAAATAAAGTAAATTCTATGAAATTGTATATCTCTTTAGAAAATGAAAAATATGTTTTTTTTTAGTGACAAAATTTTGTAAGATAAAAGGACAAGTGAAAGCAATTTTTTACTTGTAACAAAAGCAAATAAACAGATTTACAATAGTTTTTATTTTTCAACATATTAAATTGCGAAAAAAAAATGGTAATCGGCACAAAATTTGACTTTTAAATTTTGATACATCTTCGTATTTGAAATCTTTCAGCATCTGAAAAAAAAGTATTTTTAATTTTTGCATGCGCAATATAAAAAGAAGGAATACAGTAGTAAAAATCAAAATAATTATCTCTTGAAATTTTGACATATCTCCATTTTTCAGACTGAATTCGAAAAACACACTTTTTGGAATTTTATTTGTTTATGAACACTATAACTCAAAACCACTTTGAGTTTGAAGAATAAAATATGATGAATGGATTTGTAGATTTCTCTCAAATTTTAAACGATTAAACTCAAATTAATTTTAAATTAATTCAGAGAATGTCTAATTGGTTGTTCGAACACATGTTAACATGATAACCATAAAATGGATAGCTAGTTGAATAAAATTTTGTACACAAATTTAGTTTTTGGATTTTAGGAGTGATAAATTAATCTTTCGAATCTTTGAAACCGTGTTTAACTCGGAAAATAAAAAAGAGCATAAGTCATTTTTTTAAATACATAAGCAAAGATTTTTCAGTTTAATAAATGAAAAGAAAACAATAAAAAGGAAGTGTTTAGTATCGAATGAGTAGGCAGGTGTTCCCAAATTTTACCGTTAGGGCTAGGAAAATAGTTTATTTTTTCACAAACAGTTATTTCAAAATCTAGATGACATAAACATGCAAACACCAAAAAGAAAAAAAAAATACGAGTAAGAATTCAGACGATAAACTGTAATCAACAAGCAATAGCAAAAGCCAGTAAGAATAACCCTAAAATTTGGCATATATGGGGTCTCAAGCATACTTTTTTTAATTTGCCACAAGACTTATTCTTCTAGAAATTCTGATCAAACATATAAGTTATTCTTAGATTTTGCTATTATTGGAGTATCAAACATCGACTGTTTCTTAATTTAACTTAAAACAGATTGTTAAAATTGCTGAAGTCCAAATATCTGTGCCTAGTAATGAGAAAAATATTAATTACAATTATTTGTAAATTGTTAGTTTAAATAGTTTTGAAAAAAAGAAAAATGCATCTATATTTGTAATTATTTTTCTGTTTAAAGATTAAATTATAATTCAAGAATTAGGAAATAAATATTTATTTTTGTTCAAAAATTAGTTACATAATAATTAATTATGTACCTAATTTAAATCTCTGATCACTAATTATTACCGTTTATTCCTATTTGCAAATCATTTAGTATAATTTAAAAGAAAACGAAAATTATGTATCAAAGATTGAGCTCTGCCTTCGCGGTTATGAAGCCAGTACACTGGCAACTGCAATGGTCGACTGGTCGAGGAAGGCGACAATTTATTCGTATATAAGCCATACTAAAAGTTTGAAGGCTATTTTCTCAGAACTGACTGATTATCATGCTTTGATATTTTTATAAATGAATATCCTAACGTTCATCATGAACTTAAATTTTTCAACCATACCCTGCCTTTGTTAGAATTGTCTCTAAACGAAAAAGGTACGAAAAAGGTACTTTTCGTTTAGCCGAGCATAAGTGAAAAATTGCCAAATAGTTTTGATTTGCCCTTCCCCCCCCAAAAAAAAAGAAAAACAAAAAACAAAAAAAACATTGTAGCTTAAGGTTTGTGTGCAAGTTGGAACAAGTCCTGACATTTTTTTTTTGGCGCAGGTTTAAATTATTTGGCGGTCTTTCGCTTGCGCCCGTCTTAACTAAGAAATGCAACGCAAAATTATTCATTGATAAATAAATTACAGATGTTCTCTCTGCAACCACATTAAGAAATATCCGGATAGAGAGAAAATATCCTGGAAGATAAAATCATCTATTATTTTAAGAAAATATATGAAAACGTTAGAAAATTAAAAAGTTTGAAAAAGCAATTTGTGAGAATGTTAGATGCTCTTGCGAACATAAGAATTTCATAATATGATTTGAAGAGCTGTTTCTGAAGAATTAACTTACAGTTTTTAAAACTCTATTTAAATACTAAATTTTTTTTTAATAAATTCAAAAATACTACTAAAAATAAATATTTCCATTTTTAGTATTTTTGAATTATTATTTTGAATTTTAGTATTCTTTATGTGTGATTTTGAAGAATATTTTATATCTGGGTACATGTATATTATTCGTAGTGTTTGATTTTATCCCAAAATTCAATTCTTCATTTTTTACAATGTAAATGATTTTATATTAAGGTGATTTATATTCAATATTTATATTTAATATTTATATTTAACGGTGAGCTATATTCGTAAGCAAATTTTAAGTTAAACAGGTAAAAAAATAAGAAGTGTCGAAATTTTTCTGATAGTTGTCGAAATACTCTAATATCATTTACCTTGTATCTGCCATAAGATTCCAAGCCATACCTACAGCAAAAGCCTTCTACAGTCTCTAACCAAATTAAATTAGAGCCATTACACAGGTCAATCGATGTCAGCCATTACTGCATACTTAACCTCCAGTCCTCCTTCAAAATTGCGTTACACTCTTCCAGAAAGAAACCACGTGGCGCTATAATTGTCGACAACGAGTGCAATCAATCACATGGGCCACCCCCATCCAATCTGCATAGTAATTGAAGAACTCCGTCAACTCTATCAAAACTGGCGTCGCCCTACATTTTCCCACTAGCGGCCACGAGAAATCTGTTACGTCAACTCGATTTTGATTTCTTTGTAAGGAGCGGAGCCCATTTTGACAGAAGACCGCCATCCATTTTCGAAGATCGGTCGCCCACCTGGTGAAGTCGAACGGCGAATGCATTGGTGAGGAGTGAATACAAACTGTCTCATTGCCTCCAAGGAATTCGGAAGGTTGTTGAGACGATGGCGTATTTTGTAACGAATGGGATCACATTTGCTGTTGATGGTTTGTGCCTCGAGAAACTATTTATTACGAGCAGCTATTTATTTGGGCCACAAGAGAACAATATTAATTCCAATGACAATGGAATTGATGTTTATTGAATTGCATAAAAGAGAGATGAAACTAAATAGAAGGGTTTAGTGAGTTAACTGCAAACATGGTCTAGATAGGATGTATTTTTTTATTTGTATGGTCTTTAGCATTTCGTAGATTAAAATTATTTTCTTTCAAAGATAAAAGGTGTGTTGAATTTAAATTTATTAAAGCCTAAGTCTACAGCAACAGGTAGGACTTTGTAACATTAAACTGTCGTCAAATAATGGGAGTGGTATCCGTGGCGTACATCCTATCAGGCTGCGACAGGGACTTCTTCTAGTGTACAGCCGACCACCGCACCACCACCATTGAACGAGACAGTATCGATTTGTTGAGGCCAAAGCGATTTGAGGTTGTTGGACTAATAGAGGTCTAAGGTCGATTACAAATATTATTTGTTTAATAGTCAAATAATTAACTTTATAAAGAACAGAAACTCTGTGAATAGTAAAATGTAAGATTAATATTATTACTTTAATATTATTAGTAATATTAACACTTTCAAGTATAATGGGTCAAATTCCCTATCTGTTTCTTTACTTTCATTCACTGGTAAAAGTTTTTGTAGACGCCAATCGTCCACTTAAAAATAATTGTATCCAATTGTAGACGAAACGAACTAATCTATTAATAATTAATAATCAATTAATAAATAAAAAAATGTATTTTCGTAAAATGAATTAAATGAACTATCAATATTAGCATAATAATTATTTAATATCAGCATAATATTTAATGTTTCGTCTAAGTTTAAAATGAAGGAACCCATAATGTGCATTCTTTAGGGTCGCAAAATGCCTAATCCGCATTTGATGCAACGAGTCTTTTCAAACTTCCTAATTAAAATAGAGATTAAATATTCTAACTAGAGACATTTGACCTTCACTAAACTGACGTACAATACAGAACTGTGAGGAAATGGGTGCTAGAAAAAAAAATTCAAAATTGATACCAGGCCACGAAGGCCAGAAGTTAAAAGGTGCATACCACTATCATGAAATGAGCTTTCAATGTCAAAAACAATATTACTAACTGTTTCGACCTGAATCGTGTCACAAGAGCCTGACCAAATCCGAAACTCCACTCCAAGGTTTAGCAGACTCTAAATATAATCCCATAGAAGATCCACCGTGTATTCGGATTTTGTACACGGCAAATCCACAAAATCTGAAAGTTCTCTCTTGTTGTGGCATAGAGGTTAGATGAAGATGGTGTCTGATCAAGTGTTGTTTTCGCTATTTGACCAAGCGTCAAATTTACGAGGTCCACCCTTAAATAACCCTTTATTTAGTTTCGAAAAAAGAATTTAATCAGATAAATTAAATTAAACTATTTACGATTTGTTATGAATGTAGCCAGCTGCATTTTAATCATTTAACTAATTAAATTTAATTATTACCTTAATTCTTGAATCTTTCGGTTTTCTGAAATCTTTGATTTCTATTCTGTTAAGAGCACGTATCATACACGAAGCATTCCATGACAATTTTTATTCGAACTAGAAGTACGTGATAAGCTTGTAACTGTTCTCGAATATGTTCGAATCAATAATTCCATTTGATAAAATGGATGTTTGAGACGCCATCCATTAATATAGTTTATTGAAATTATTAATGTGTAGATTAAACAAACATCTAATAACTTTATGCACGTATAACACAAAAGTAAATCAATTCTGTGGCTAAATTAATTGGTCCAATGACTTCCGATTCGTTTGGAGTGGCATTTTAGGGATAATTTAGAATTCTGACTCAGACTTATCCAACTGACAATTGTACAAACTCACTAGTTACATTTCATTTAACTCTCACGTTGCTTTAAAACAATGAGTTAATATATTATTAAATTGAACATATCAGAATTGTTTCTGTGAATGAACTGATTCGATGTAAATGAAAAAGAGGATACACTGGAATTTTTAATTGTTTAGAGCAGAGATCATTCTAATACGAAATTAAATCAGAATTTTACATTTTAATTTTCAAATATAAAATGAAATAAATAGTTGATTTAACTCAATTTGGAATTTATATCTATTAACTCAAATTGGAATTTATATCTAAGAAAAGAGGCGAAATCTTAGAGTTCATACATGAAGGTTATTTTTGTCAGTTAGCTCAAAAGTTCCTAAATTGTGCTCCTCAATGCTTTGAGCAATCTCAATCTGTTCACACAAGCGCCGTGAGGTAATGTAATTTTTTTGTTAAATATGTTTTTTTACATTTTTAATTTAGTTTTGCGACATTAAGATTTGTTGATGCAAATCTAATAGGTCTCTGTGTGTGCATAGCATTTTCTTTTAACACCAAATAAGGGAAACAAAATTCAATTGACTTTTTTTATTTTTTTGTAATAATTTGTGTTTTCTGCCATTGCTATAATTTCTTTCGAATATCCCTATGCAGTCCCCAGGAGTATGCGTATCAAAGGTTGGCAACTTTTGGTCTTGAAGAATGTCGTTTGGAAATTCTATGCAATCTTAAAGGCCTTCTTTCTGTTTCTTTATGAGCGAAATGTTCAGTTTGCTTAATTTATTTCCATTTATACTGTATAATTGTTTGAATAATAATATAAATCGTTGTAACAGTTTTGAAACGAGATTCGCTCTAAGACTATAACTTAGAAATTTGAATCAGTCCTAGAGATATTTCTTTCCTGTTTCTTTATATGTTTGTTGATGGCATATTCAACTCGCATTGTTTCTTTTATACATTTCCTTCAGGAAGAATGCATGATTTAAAACGTACACGAGTTTATTCTGTTTGAAATGATACCAGCAAATTTAATACTAGGGTCAAAGGACTCATGCTTGGCTTTTGGTTTATTCTTCCCAATTCTTTATAGGTTTAATTTATTTTGGAGATTTATTGAGGTTCTTAATTCTTATGTGAAAATTTCAAATACAAAACGGTGCTGTAAATATTAAAAGCGAAATGTTTTAAAAAAATATTTATAATATATTTATCTATTTTGCATAGGGAAATAATACAGACACGTTTAAAATTGTGTAGAGACCAAGACCTTTCTTTGCATTTTAGATAATTTATTTTATTTTACGGAAAAAGAAAAAAAACTCGAGCATTTCTTTCTGAAATTGTTAAAGAATTGAAATTAATAGCAATTTGTTTTGGAAATAGGACGTTGAGGTTTTAGTATGCTGTTGT